>JAGFPH010001612.1:17086-28762 GCA_018207615.1 Philaenus spumarius | reverse complement strand
TAAATTTAATTGTCTTTTGAATGGTATAACTCACAATATGTACTCGGACTTATGAGTGGGCGAAAATGAGCAATTAACGTACAAGAATAGTGAAAAAGTCAATTATCGGGATATCTTTATATGAGTTTTGTTCCTTGTTCCGGGAGGTGTACCTAAAACACCTTTACACAGGATTATAGGAAATTTAATTGTCTTTCGAATGGTATAACTTACAATATGTACTTGGGCTTATGAGTGGGCGAAAATGCGCAATTAACGTACAAGAATAGTAAAAAAATCGATTATTGGGATCTTTATATGAGTTTTGTTCCTTGTTCCGGGAGGTGTACCTAAAACACCTTTACACAGGATTATAGTAAATTTAATTGTCTTTTGAATGGTATAACTCACAATATGTACTCGGGCTTATGAGTGGGCGAAAATGCGCAATTAACGTACAAAAATAGCGAAAAAGTCGATTATTGGGATCTTTATATGAGTTTTGTTCCTTGTTCCAGGAGGTGTACCTAAAACACCTTTACACAAGGTTATAGTAAATTTAATTGCCTTTCGACTCATATAACTCTCAAATTGAACTTGGGCTTATGAGAGGGAGATATCATGCAATTTCCTCGCTCTAACTTTGCCATTTTGGGTTTACTACAAATAGGCCGCCATTTTGTTTCAATTCAAAAAATAAAAATATATGTACCTTTCAAATCCTACAAGGACCCTTTCACAAAAAATTCATCATTTTTGAAGCATATTTACTACCTTTTAGCAAGGTTGTTAAAAAACTACCCCTCAAATTCCTACCCAAAAACGAAAAAACTGTATAACTCCGCCATTTTGAAACGGATCGAAAAACAAAAAAAGTACCTTTTGAAGAATCGCACTAAGGCCCTTTGACCAAAAAATCAGATATTTTGAAGCATTTTTACTACCCCTTAAAAATCCGGGAATAAAACATATATATATATATATATATAAAGTAATGATTTTTGGGTATAGTCTCCAAATGGTCTGAAACGGATAGAAACCAAATTTTAGCCTTCTCCGACCAACCGTTTTCAAGTTGGGTCGAGTGTAATAGCTCTTATTTTCTTCGAAAATTCGGCTAAAAATTATTAAAGGTTATATTGTGTAGAACTAACTCTACACCTGTAAAGTTTCTTTTCAATCCACAAGGGTTTTTGGTTTGGCGTAAAAGTCATCTTTTTCTGAGTTATTTATTAGAAGTAAATTTCCACCTTTAATAAATAGCTCTGTGTCGTTTTACAATAAATTGCAATTGAGTTAAGGCTTTGTGTAGGGAGAACTAACTCTCCACCCTTAAATTTTCTTTTGCACTCCACACAAAACTTAGTGTTAATGTTGAACTTGTTTCCCGAGAACATTTAGTAGAACTATCTCTTCCTCTGTAAATTCTCTGCCTGTTCCATTGTACTGTAGAATGATTAAAGTTAAAATTATTTCGAGCAACCATAGTTATGTAGAACTAACTCTCGTCTTTAATTTTTCTGTGGCATTCCGCCCAAAGAATTACATTTCCCAAAGACCTTCGATTTGCGTAAAGTTGAAATTGTTTCGGCAGGCATTTAGTTAGGTAGTTGAAACTTTGTAATAAAATGTTTTTTTTAAGGCTCAACAAAGGATGTGCCTTTTAAAATCTTCTTTCTAAAAAATGTGTTACACTTTCAAGTGTAATATTAAAGTTATTTTGGGCATAAATCATACAACTATTGTAATAATATATTTGTATCTTAAATGACTCTGTTGCATAGGCTACCAAAAGGATCTTCAGTTCGCTTAATATATTTTGATTAGATACTTTATATAATAAAGTTCAATGTCTTTGATTTTCCGTCAGCAAACTTCTTTTGTAAAACTTTTAACGCGTTTCGAGATATTTATCTCATCCTCAGAAATCACTTTGTGCATGATATTTTAATATGTTCTTTTGACACACACAAAATGCGTATGTAGGCCTACTAGATGAGTCATTCTGATGTTAAATTGCAACACGTGTAGCTCTACTAGAGCTAGACTTAATAATTACGGATGCAAAGTATAAACTATTGGTATTTTTCTTTGTATCAATTATTTTTAGGCTATAAATTCCATTTTAGTATTTAAAAATAATACTAACTTATGTCTAACATTTAAAAGAAGAAGGAAGACCATCTTCCTTTTAGGCTATAATTGATTTGATAACAACTAAAATGTCCACATAGGCCTTTAAAATGAGCCCTCGAATGAACACTTAAATAGAAATTACCGCTATAAATATTTTGAAATTACCATTAAGACCTGTTTGAAGAATGATGTCTGGACAGTTCCCCACACTGACACTTCCACACACTACAAAAAATACTGACACTTCCCCACAGCCCTTGGACGTGGCTACCTGTTTAGTGACTCAGAAATAATCTCGACTGACATTTCCACACACACCTCCCCCAAGGAACAAGCCTAAGTTCATTAACCGTACTTTTGCCAGTTAGCATTGTAGATTACAGGTTGTTGGCGTAAGTTTTCTATTCGACCCTATCCTAATACTTTTGCAGACAACGACGATGTTTTCATTCTACTGTTAAATGTTGAATAAAGGTAAACATACTGTGACTAAATACTATAGGTTAGAACCTTTTAGGTTTTTTTATTATTCTTGCATTTCTGTTGCCATACGTTAGCCTGGGGAGGGGGGAAGGGTTTGTGGAACTGTCAGACGAGATTATTTCTGAGTCAGTATTTTGGACAGTGTGTGGAAGTGTCAGTGTGGGAAACTGTCATGTAATCTTGAAGAATAACCTTTACTACAATAGAGGCGTTAACATTGGGCTATAACTCTAAGCTACATTCACTAAAGGTTTCTCCCAAGAACATACAATTGATTAAATCTGGCACATTATGCCTAGTTACCAGGTTTTAAAATTTAAAGTGTACAAATTGTAGTAAGAATTACAAATATTAAAAAAAATAACAAAAACATTAATAATTTTAGTGATGTAGGCCTATGCCTAATGATATTTCTAAAGGGTCAACTTAAAACTAATTTAACTTTCATGATAACATTAATTGCTTCATTATTTCCATTCTCAGTAACAATTTCAAATGAATGAATCGCCCTCGTTACAATTAAATCATCCCTTCTTTACCAGGAATCTAAATTAGGAAGGTTGCTAGGGGAACGGAGAAGGGAATATTGACGCAGTGTGCAAATCTTTGTCACTAATATCACAGATTCCCGCTTGGAGCAGCAGCATACAGCGAGGAAATTTCTCTACTTTGATCGTTTGCAAAGTTTTCGTTATAAACGTTAAACTTCAAAAATATAATCGAATATTTAGTTTAAACAAGGTGTTTTTAAGTTTCTGTGGTTGTCATAGTAATGTTTAATGTCGTATTCAGGGAAACAATATTCGCATTTCGGCAGTGCGAAATAAAGTAACTGAGCTTGCTCAGACCATGTTTGCTAGACCTCCTATTCTATTATACGCTCCTGATACTTTCGTCATATGTTTTAGTGGAACAGTGTTGAAATTAAGCTAAAACCCGTTGTAAAACTTATTTGAATGGGACTTTTTTGCCTTGCACTTTATGTTGTCTGACGAAGGGAAGTAATGCAAAATTAATAATGTACCTTCAGTAAAAACAAAAACTGCAATAAAATATCAGTAATCAATGTAAACAATTTGTCATTTCAAATGCCACGTCCTGACAGTCCCAAACAGTTTAAAAATTAATTTCTAAATTTCGGTTTGGTTCTTATTATGCTAAGTAAGGATTTAACAAAACCATGATACAATTTTCGCGATTTTTACAATGGTACAATCATAGTACTGTAGTTATTTTTTTATTTTAAATAAAATAACGCATTAAGACTGTGAGATTGATTTAGGCTAAACTATTTTTAGACATTTCTGTTAAGGAACTTGGTTTCACATTTTTTTCACAACACATTTCTTTCTCTAGACAGCTGTTCTGTGGCTGGCAGCCATTTTATTTAAGTATTCAAAATGTCCTTTTCACTACCACACGCTTTTATAATATTGGTGGATGAACAAAATATAAAAAAGTTAACCGTGCTGGTTATTTGAAGTGGACATAAAAATGTGATATTATTAAGAGCAAATCGTAGTCTTGGAAGGAACAATAAGGTATAATTTACAACTACTAGGAGCTTAATTGATGTAAACAATTCCAAACATCACGGAGAATTTTGTTAACAAAACTAAATCATTTATAGGCCTATACTGTATTAGTAGGCCTATATAGTAGACTACATCCTAAGGATAGATCGGGATTGTTCGGAAGAAAAGTTAAGATGTATATAGGACTACATTTATTTATTTAACAAGGTGTCGCAACTGTACTGTACTGAGTCATAAGGAAAACAAATTGTTGCAATTTTCCTTTCTGTTCAGTGAAATAATCTACGAAAATGTTCAATTTTTTTCTTTTGAATTTGGGTTATAAGTTATTTATAATATCAATGTGCCTTGTATAAAATTGCAGATGTATACACCTACACCCTCCACATCGGAAAGTGGTAAAGTGGGACTGGTATTCAAAGAAAAACTGTTCTATGGATCCAAAGACTAGAGGTTTCGTTTATAGCATTTATTTATTCTTATATAATTGATTTAGTTTTTTTTACTAATAAATTGACTGTGGAAGGCACTAAAACAATTTTTTTTTAAATCAGTATATCATTTGAATTTCATTTTCACTCTGTTATTTGAGATGTAAAAATTAAATTCCCCTTGTTAAATCGAATAAAAAAAAAGCTGTTTGCATACCGGTACCGATTGTTTTGTCTTATTATGTAAACACTAAAATTAACAATGCATGTACTAAATTTGAGTGAAATCACTTAAGAGTTTCATATTTTATCCAGGCCTACATTTTTTAAGGGTTATTATTTTGTGGGTCAATATCTCTGACAATAAAATGTTAAAAGATATATTAAAAGATTGTTTATAAAAGTTGATAAGCAACCAGCCTTAAACAGTTAAACATTCCATACGCACTACAATATTGTACAAATATGCTCGTACAATATATAAAATAGTGTAGAAATATTTTACTCGTATACAACGAAAAATGACGATGGAAGTTTTACATATTCTGCAAAACAAAATTAGGGATTTAGATTATTGTATGATTTAGGCTATAATTTCGCATTTGTTTAATGTTGGAGGCTGGGTCAAGGTTAGATTTTTATCATCTGTGGAAACATTACATTAAAACGTCAAAACGTAAACTATTACATATATTTTACTACAAAAATACCTTAAAACCTTGGTATTTTTTCATTTAAGAAAATAATTTTGGATAATTATGTCATTCTAGCATTCTACTAAGGATTCAACGATGAATTATTTTAGATTATTATTATTTATTAATTTATGACTCATTTTGATTTTGATTCAATTATAGGCCTACAATCACAGATTTGTAAAAAGTTTACATTAATTATTTCTTGTACAATTTCAATTTATCCTAACTTAAGTTCATATTCGATGCATTAAGCTGCCTTCTAAGTGACATGTTTGTTGCTGCCTTTGTTCAAAATGTTTGAAAGAGGTGAAACATCATAAACACTGCGATTTGCTAACTCTTAAGAAGAAATAAAAACCAAAAGAAGTTATAGTGAAAACTATTACAGATAGTAGGGCCTATGGGTTAGAAACTTGGTAAGTACCATGTCATTTACGCACGGAATGCACAAATAGGTACACAAAACCATATGAGCTTTCTTATATTTACATTTAAATTCGACGTTATTAATTAATTAATATATTTGTTTTTATTACGTCAGGGCCGTATAAATCAATCAACATTTTCTAAACTTAATTATTTGAATGAAGTTCCTTAACGCGGGTTGCGGTAGGAGTTAACAAATAGAAAATGTAATGCGTAACGAAAGAAAGTGTTATTAATTGGTTGCTATGGAAATGACAAGTATAAAATACGAGTAACGAAAAAGCGTTATCAAATTGGTTGCTATGGCAATGAATGTAAATAGGCCTACATTCAAGGATTCAAGAAACATGTTTTTTGGTTCATCAATCCTATAACTTACTCTAATACGAGCAATGTCTGTTTGTTTGTACGTATGTTTGTTTGTATGTACGAGCAATTTCGAGATCCAGTGGAAGGATTTTGCTGAAAGTTTGGGATTATAGGCTTTTGGGTGTAAAAAGTCGATTGGTGAAAACCACTACCTCAGGAAAACTTGTATTTTTCCAAATAACTCATTTGAAAATTGAAATTTTTTTAAATTGGGCTTATAGAGTTTAAAATCATTACATATGTTTATTGACTATAATAATAACAGTAATCAGTTGTTTCCTATAATATTTCCATGATCAGCTGATTTCAACACCAAACGTAACCAAAACATTATTTTTGTAGGCTACTGTTAGTAACCGTTCTAAAACCCTTTTCACCAGTTTCTGCATTCTTTATATTTCTATAAAGGTAATATTAATTATCTAATGATTATAAATTATTATTTGTTATTTCTAAAATACATAAACAAATTCAGTATGTGATTCGTATTTTCCTAAAAAAAAGTACTGAGCGATGCTCGGTGGCCCAGGTACTTTAAATTAAGAGACTATCTGTTCCATCCGGCGTAGCTCAGATATTATCGTCAAGCGTATAAAATGTTCGTTTATCAGTCTAGGCCTAACCTAAAATTATTGTGTGTATATTTAATTTATTTTACCTGCCTGAACGGCAACATGCATAATTTTAGGTTAGGCCTAGAGAGTATTTTAAGTCTAGGGCTAACCTAAAATTATTGTATGTATGTTGGCGTTAAGACAGGTAAAATAAATTAAACATACTCCCAATAATTTTAGTAATGAAATTACCTTTAAAATTGTCTTCAGTCCTGTGAATGTAGCACTAGCTACAGCGCTGTTTCGCCGATCACTGTCGGCTTATAACGAATACAAAAATAGTCCGGATAACATACTAAATGATAAGTTAAACTTTTCTTCCAACCCTATATACGATGTAATCGCTAAACTAGGCCTAAAATAAACGGTTACTGATAACCAACGTCTATATTCAGTGTTCTACCTGCAGTCGGACAAGTACAACTTAGGCCTATGTGATGTGGCCACAAACATTTTTATTACATTATATTAACGAGGAGTTATTCTCCGATTTTGTGTGTGTTAGTGCTGTGTGTTGTTCGAGTTTGTGTTTTATGTGTTAATACAAGCCTGACGAAGCCGACAGTGATCGGCGAAACAGCGCTGTAGCTAGTGCTATACATTCACAGGACTGAAGACAATTTTAAAGGTAATTTTATTACAATATATAAACAGTCCAAGGCAAACAAATAGTCTATAAAAAATTAATAATTTTAGGTTAGGCCTAGAACCAACATTTTATGTTTATTGAATGTATTTACAATGAATGGACATTTAACTGTGTTTACCATCTTAACTTTGATGTTATAATTAATTCTACACCTTTATTATAACATTAAACGTACGGAAACAGTAAATATTTGCATAAAAAACAATCTAATAATAAACGGCAGTTGAAAGATACAAATTATGTGTGTATGTTGCCGTTAAGACTGAGAAAAATTGAAGAAAAGGCGTGATGAACTTCATTCCTGACGGTGGTCTCACGACCGCACACATTTACTTTTTTAATCTATAACTACGTAGGCTATATTATACGGTAGGGCCTATGCGTCAAAATAAACAGTGCTCAAATTAAAGCAGCTGTGATTATTAGAACAGCTGATTATCAATCAACATTAATTTTCTAAATTTAATTATTTTAATCTATAACTGCGTGTATATACGGAATGCGTCAAAATAAAAATAGTGCTGAATTAAACGGTGTTGGTTGGTTATTAGAACAGCTGATTATATTGTTGCCAGACTACGTTGCTTATTATTATTTTCTTGTTTGAGGTTCTTACTATTCTAGAGAAGGTTTCTATCGTAACGCATTACTTTCCCTCATACGTAACAGGTTGTCATGTGATCCTAGTTTGATGCGAAATGCTGTAGAGTTTCAAGAACGATTTTACAAATAGCCGCCTAGTAACGCAGTAAAAATTAGTGTTGTTGACAAGGTACGTCATACGGGTAGTATTTTGACTCAGCGTAAAGGGTGAGTAGGCATACAAAAAAAAAGTCACTATGAATTTAAACTACGGGAGACTTCTTCAGCAAGGCCTGCAGTCTCTGAAAAGAAGCATTCACGGGACATCTTTGAAAAGGAACATTAGTCATACGTCTTTGAGAAGAATGTTTAAAATCCTTGTTATATTCCGGTATATAATAATAACTGGTCGCCCTTTAAAAGTAAGGGTCAAAAAAGACCGAATAGATTATTCCGCTTACTGATAGCAATGACCTATTAAAACCCTGGGTTCCTACAAAATGTAGATTTTCAGATAAAAGTCATGTTTCATCAACAAGCCAACAATACGTTGATGTCAACACCGTGACGATGTTGTAGAAGAAGCCACAACATATTGAGTGCGTAACAGTATGGTGTGGAGGTGCGTTGTATCAGGGATAGGCATACAGGGTATGTACTTCGTTAAAGAAGATAAATGCTGATTCTGTCTGATACGTACCCTTGTAAAATTTGTGAACAGGCTACTTGATGTCAGGCCTGCACGAAATTGTTCACAGTACTCATCTCTTCGCTTAAACAATTGTCTCTGCCACCATCGTGGAGGTCGACGAACGGACTTAAACACATAAGGCCGGCCACATACAGAATCAGACACGGTCAGTCACCTTTAGTCATTTTTTGACAGACGCAAACAGGCGTCTAAAGACGTTTTTTCCTTGACTGACGCAGTTCCCTCAAAAGACACTTTTAGTCAAAAGCTATCAGACACTGCCCGTCAGAGCCACCTGCGCATGCGTGCTCCCACAACCACTCCTTGTCACGTGAATTCTCTTCCCGCTACGTACCGTCAACTGTTCACTGTAATTTACATTGCGTAGTGGTTTGCTATAGCTATTGTGGGTTGCTAAGTTCGCTGTTGTGAATGAATTTCATTAGAAGCCATGACCGTTGACAGGAATGATGCCACAAACTTTGCGGATGTCGACAAATTGTTGGTTAGTGTCCAAAACCAGCCTGCGATCTACAACACAACGTTGAAAGTTCATCACAATGTTGACGTGATCAACATGATCTGGACGGAAATCGGAAAAGAGCTTGGCGTTCCTGGCTAATAGCTGTAGCTTTCTATACAGGCTAATATGATTTATGTTTCCTTTATTTCAATTTTTGGCAACGCTAGATGGAAAACAACTCAACATATGCCAAGTGAAAACGTTAAAAACTGCTGCTGATATTGTTGCGGGTCCCATGGTAGACTTCCTAAAAACAGCCACAGAAAGAAGAAGCTCCAAGAAACACCCCAGCAAACATAAAGCCCAATGGTGTGTTTAAAAAAAAGCCTATCTGGTAGACGGCAACGTCAATTCAAAACCTCAGTTATTGCAATCTTAAATTAATTAATTAATCAAGATGAAACCGAACGGTACAACTACCAATATTCTGGAAGTGCTTCTACCTCCAGCGCATGAGGTAGTCATCATTCATTTCCAGTTAACCCGCTAGCCCATGATGAGGGAGATACTCCTACCTATCACACCTTCTAATAAGTTGTCTGTTTCACCAGAATTTTCAACTCTTGATTGTGTTTTATATTATATATGTTTGATTTAGTTGTATTATTATAATTATATTGTAGTCATGACGCCCTGTGACTAAAACCCCCCACACATAGGATCAGTCAAACAGGCAGAAACGACTAAAGGCATCTTTGACTATGACTGTGGACGGCTGCAGCTGCTAAGCACGCTAAATGACGACGCAGCGTAGATGCACTCATCACTACACAAGTAGACCTACTCCATCAACTGACTACAATGTCCGAAATGTTTGCCTCTCTCTAGACGCGAACATTGATTTGTTCGTCCACGAGCTGTTAAAAATGTTCGTCGAACATGTTTGGTGAACAAAATATTGAATGTTCGTCCGTTTTTAGTGTTCGCCATTCATGTTTGACGAACATGTTCGGCCGGGGCAGACGCGGCTTTAGGTGCATTACAGTAAGAACATCATTTAACCTTTTGCAAGAGATTTGAACAGGTTTTCTCTAGCAATCTGGATGTTGGTGTCCAGTAGTTTTAGCAAGATGGCGCCACCGTCGTCACATTGCTATACTTCATAGAAATTTTAGCAACCGCCTGATTTCTCCAGGAACAAACTTTCTATACTCACCCCACTCCCCCGACCTTTCACAATCTGATGTTTATGTGTGGGAAATGATGAAGGAAAGCATCTTCCGTAATGAGCCACGACTACCGTTGCAATGCTTTGTAAAGAATTAACTAGATCATGTTCAAAGATCGCTGTCCATCAACTCAAGTTACTTAAAACTTCATGGAGGGCATGTGGAACATGTGTGTGTTACAAACTAAAGCTTTCAGCTTCATTTTGCTTATAGGATTATTATATTTGTCCAAAATTAAAACATTTAAAACAATTACAATTTCAGTATTGTTTATTTTGGCGCATGTATGATTTAATATTTTTTTATCTTGGCTCTCGTATGAAGAAAAATGGTTTAATAAGTCAAACCAACCAATAAATTTACAAATTAAAAGTAACTACATCCACACCCCCAAACTCTTACAAACGGAGATTTTTATAAGTCGATTGGCAGTAAAGGGTCTGCATCAGAAACACTCAGTTTTGAATCGCCAGCGCCAGCAAGACAAATAATGTTAATAATAATAATAAGGATTTGGCTGCAACAAAGTATGTTTGAGATTAAAACTGAGAAAAGAAAACTTGTTTAGGTTTAACATTGTTAATAATGGAATTGCATTCAAGCACATCCTCAAATGAAACTCCTTATTTTTATAAAAGTGCGTTGCTAAAAATTACTATATGTTGGTTGGGATTGGGGTTGGGGTGTAATACAAACAACTCTGATCATATACATTAGACGTTATATTTTTGGAGACCAAGAAGTCTTAAACTTGTGTGCCACTGAACAAATCTTGTATTTCTTGGGTCACCATTGCATGCATATGCATACATGACTGCTTGACTTTAGTAGTGCCAACAGTTAATTCACCTTTGGAAATACAAACATAGTGAATGTAATAAAATCAACTTTATATTAAATACGAAAACTATGCTATAGTATACAGAGCCTGTTTGCGTAGCAGTTTAATACAGTAAAACTACTTGATTAAAATGAAACTGTAATTTATGTGTTTACTAGCTGACCCGTACGGCGTTGCCCGTGGTGGTTGGTATTTTCAGTCTTTTTAACGTAATTGTATTCTTTTTAAGTGTTCAGTCAGTGAGTGGTATTTGGCTTTTATATATATAGATCTTAAATAATAAAAGCACTATTGTCATAATAATAGAAGATCTGAAATTATGATTTTAGTAACTTTGATCCTCCCCAAACCCCTCCTAAAATTTCGAAATTTTTCATACCCTTTCTTAGTGAGAACCTATGGCCCTAAAGGAAGCTACATACCAAATTTCATTCCAATCCGTTTGGTAGTTTTGAAGAAATCGTGATTTAATAACTTTGATCCCCAAACCCCCTAAAATTTCGAATTTTTTCAAACCCTTTCTTAGTAAGCACCTATGGCCCTAGAGGAA
>JAGFPH010001612.1:0-13059 GCA_018207615.1 Philaenus spumarius | reverse complement strand
GGTAGGGATGAGAAATAAAATTTAGATTAGCAATATCAAGAACACCAGGAATAAATCTTTGATTTGGGTGAAAATGATTTGGTTCGTTTGGAGCTGTTACAGCAAACGTGGAGGAATCCTGAAGTAAGTTCAGCAGATTTCCGTTTTTGTTGCAAGTTCGACTGTTCCAGGAAGTATGCTTCGCATTTAAATCGCCCATCACAATGGTTGGGATGGATGGCTCTAGCAAAATTTTGATATCGACAGTGTTTAAAAGGTGAGTAGGTCTATTGTAGACAGAGACCAGACGAAGTTCTACAGATGAAGAAAGTGAAATGTGGACGATGGTGTGTTCGGTGTAGGTGATTCTGCTTTCAATCATATGCGGTGAGGGATGTGTTTATGAATTAAGATTGCAGTACCGCCACTAGGAGGGTGCCCAGGGATGTATTTTCGATCTGATCTGTAAATAGTATAACTGGAAATGTTGAAATTAAGGAATGGCTATGAAAGATGGGTTTCACTAATAAGGGCGGCATCAATGTCATGTTCTTGAAGGAAATGTTGTAGTTTTAGCTTTTTATTTGGAAGACCGTTGGCGTTACATGAAACAATGTTTAGGTGTTTACGCATTGCGTGGAAGAATTTGGGCAATGAATGTTCATAAAATCGAGATTAATGAGATTAGGAATGATGTTAGCTACGAAGGATTGAATCATGGTTGCAACTTCGTTTGGTTCTGCTGAGTTTTTGTTTTGCCTTGGTACTCTCTGCCTGGGTTTGGGTGAATCTGGAGTGTATTCCGGCATGGATTCATCTGAGGAAGATGATGATAAGAAGGGTTCGAATGTGGGAGCTGGTGTTTTGTCCCTTTTAGTTTTATTTTTGGCTCTAGAAGAGTAGGATGGATGGTGGTTTTTCCGTGGTGCTTGAATATGTTGCACTTTATCTTTGTGTGATACAGGGTCGGAAGTGGTTTTGGTTAAAGCTGGATTAGATTTTATTAAATGGACTGGAATTTATTTAACTCGATTTAGTTCTGTAGGTTTGGTAGGTGTTGGAATTATGTTTTGAGTTTTTATAGGCCTGAAAACGTGTTTTTTTTTTTTCGAAGGAGAAATTGTTGATTGTAGAAATTTGCTGTAATTTGCCCTGACCCTCTGTAATTTGCTGTATGACTCCTATTACAATTACAACAGCGAGGTTCCTGCTCTGGGTTTGTTTACAATCTTTATTGCTGCGTTCTTCTCTACACTTCACACATTTTGGAGGTAAGTGACAATTTATTTAAGAGTGACCAAATTCCTGACATCTGTAGCATTGAGGAAAACCAGGTCTGGGGGTAAAAGCTTGGACAGTAACTCTAACATAAAGAAAATGTTTCAGTTCATATATACTTTTTACATCTTCAGTCCTTTTCAGCACGACTAGGAATATGTTAATTGGAATTTTCTGCGCATTAGATAGGCAAGTGACAGATATAGGATCGAAACCTTTCGATTTAAGTTCATATTTAATATCATTAATATCTGTAAGATGATATAAGCCTTTAATTACGACTTAAGATCAAAGGCTTAAGATTAAGTCTTTTTCAGATGGTAATGTGATGATGTGGAAAGGGACTGCCTTGTTACTTAGGATTGACTGAATGGTGCGGAATTCCTCAATGGATTTGGACATAATTTTAAATGTTTTTCCATGACAGATAACGTCAAGGTTGTTATTGATTTCTGATTGCAAATGACTTGCCAATGATTTCCAATTAATTGGTAGGAGCTTCAATGATAATTGGGGGAATTTTTAAAGTTTTGGAAGGATATGATGGAATTTCGTCCCCAGATTTACTATTCTGAGTGGGTGAAGACACTGTAATTCTGGGTCTCTTGCGAGTGACGACATGGAATGATGGGTCCTCAGTGGATTTGGAACAAGATGGAATTGGTGAATTGGTGAGTTGCTTGCTAATCTGAAGAATAGAACGGTCGATCTGGGAAGTAGAATCATCAGATTCTACATCCATATCGCGTTTTGCACTAGACGCAGGCTTCATTCAGGAAATAGGATGTATCAGAAAAACGGACCTTTTAAGGACCAACAAGAAAGAATATTTTTAACAAGAAACGGCCCTTTTAAAGACCAACAAGAAAAATTTATCTGCCAAGAAATGGCCTTTTTAAAGGACAACAACGAAGAAATAATTTAACAAAATACAAAAATTGTTTTTCTTGAAAAAATAAAATTTATAACAAAATTAAAACGAATACTGTACCTGTTTATAAACAAAAAATCACAAAATTTTAGTTGGGTCAGGTGAACTATCACAGTATTTAAGATGGGGAAAACAAAACTTGCATTGGCGCAGGTTCACTAGGCTGCCCCGGGGGTTTTATCACACAACAATCTCTAAATCACGACAATCACTAGTCACTGCAAATAACCTCACTTTCAACTGAACTCTCCAAAGGCTGGAATAATACTGTGCTCCTGATAATGTTACTTAATTACGTACATACACTCGCTTTTATATGAGTTGATGATATTTAAAGCTGAGACTATTAATGCATACTATGAAGAAATGAAGCTACCTCATTTTTGCCTATTTTTCTTTATGCTTTCATATTTTTACAGGGTAGGCCTTTCCTTTTATTACTTGGTAATGATTCAAATACTTATTATTTCTTGTTTTATATACATTTATGAAAATGAAATCCAATGGACATGACTACCTTATTATGATTATGACTTTACATTATTAATTTATTATGATTTAACCACTATTAGTCTATTTATTAAAATTAATCTAGGTCTATATCTTTTCCAACTTTACTTAAATTGTAAATAATATGATGTAAGCCTAATATAAACGTGTGTATATATATTTTGTATAAATGTACATTTTGTATCTTAACAATTTCTATGGAATCACGTAGTTTGATCTACAACCCCTCCTATTTAAATACCACTTCAAGCTATGAGAGTATTTTAGAGCAATAATGTACTCTTTTCTGGAATGCTTCTTGGTTTTTGACCCTGGGCAACTTACTGTCATCTGGACGTTAATTTATTACAGAAGAGGGGACCGCCCGGCAGGCAGCGACTGTGAACGTGACTCCCAAAACATTTCGACTGGGAACTGATTGTCGATGCTTCTACGCCCCTAGACTTTCTTTTTAATCTCCAAAATGGGTTTTAGTGCTGATCCCCTCTCCCTAACAAACCCCACCCATTCGCCGATAATCCAATTAATTAATCATAATATAAGAAATGACACTTGTTAAAATATCACTGAATGTGTTAATGTGTATGTAAATGAATAGGCTATGAATAACTTCCTTGTAAGGATATAACAGACTACCCGCACAGTACGTTATGACAAGCATTAAAATTAGTTTAGACACATAATTTCCACTGAAACCCACTTAGCCTACATCTAAAGATCCCATAAAAATATTTTTCAAATCCCAGGGTACCAAATGGCCGGTTTTTTTTAGGGTGTCGTGGGTATTAAATTTGTTTTAAATATAAACATAAAAATATAAACTAGGTCGAGTATATTATTTTAAAAGTAAACATTTTTTGCTAACTTGATCCCGTTTTAAAATTACGTCCCGATGCGTTTAAAATTTTCTTTTTGTATTATCACTACCACTGAACGTTTTTAACCATTCAACTCTTCTAAAGTTTAACATTAGAAACCAAAATTTTAATTCATTGTACACCCTTTTAAAGGATGTCTAAATTTGACAATTTTTAAGGAATCTTTAACATTTCAAAATGCCTAGTTTTAAGTAAATGATAAGTCCTTAGGCCTACATGAAAAATATCAAACGGTGATATAGTCCGAATAGGATATCAACTCAAATTTGATTTTTCTCTAAAACTAATAATAATATTTTATTTTGATAAAAAGTGTTCCCTACTAAGAATCTCAACTTGAATTTGCTGATTGTAGTTCGATTGGATTCATCCAGGACCAGAGTTTCGGAAAAGGGTTTTATTTATACCTATAAACTCGCCGAAAACTTCTACGTCTTTGACTATAAATAATTCAATTTTTCCTAACAGGCTCAACTCAAATTTGAAACGTATGCCTTAAAGCCTACTCATATTAAAAAATTATTTACTTTGATTCAATTCCAAAACTTTATATTCATTAAGATTCTTAAATGAGTTACTTGATTGATGAATTATTACATTAATTTGAGTTTTTATCCAATGTAGGCCAGGCCTACTTCCCATTGTACTACTATTCATGTTTTTGAAAATAGAGGCACTCATTTTCGAACTAGGCCTAGATAAACTAATGGTTATGAATATTCTCCCTTTATTTCACTCTATATCAAATCCATGGTGTAAATAACAATAAGGAAAAGAATGTTACTTACCTTTTAACTCAACAACTACTTATCCGATTTTATGAAACTTTTACTAATACGATGGCATCGCAGTGATTGAATAACGTAATTATATGAAAATATTGTGTGAAAAGTCCGCTGTTTGGGTGTCTTTTATTATGCCTTACGCTGGTTAACCCGTTAGATAAACCAAAACACTACTGAACAACTACAAACTACGGTTTTTACCAAATAACCGTTTAATTGAACGAGTGATAACAATTTAACAAAACATCTTATTTTAGATTTATTCGTATTTTTTACTTATTAGGCTATTGCGAATTTGCTAACCCATTAGTGATACATTATAACAATATGCGGAAGGGATGTTGGAAACTAAAACATACAAAAGTTCTCGGTTTTATTTAAATTTTGAGTAACTGTTCTGATCGCGAAATGTATAGGCCTATGTGTTAACTATACAAAATATAGAAATTAACCAAATCAGTCAGCACAAAATAGCAAGCAGAAGCTAAACTGTCTACTTTTGTTTTATCGTAATAAATTTATTTTTCGATTAACCACCCGGACGTTTTACAGAAATATTAATAAACTTAAAACAACACATCGACACTTTAAAGTAATCTATGCGCTCAACTAACCATCTAACTAACAACAATGACCATTGAAAGGAGGTGGTGGGCACAAAACTTAATAAATTAATGTAGGCTATTAATGTAGGGGCTATAGCGCTTCACGAAAGTAAAACACACATTTTTCATAACTTTTCCACAAATTTGGTAAGGCTATAGTTTTACTACAAAGCGTATCAATACCTCTAACACCATGCAGAGAGTTTCTCCCCAAAATTTTAGCTGCTGGTTTTTCTGCAATAGTGTTGTTAATAAAGTTTTAGAGAATATCTTACATAGAATTGTTTTAATATAGTTTAATTAAAACTCTTTTAGACTATACCACATTATGGTTGCAGTTGCTCCTCTAAAAAATTATGATTTCGTGGAAAACGTTGGTAGTAGGGATCACTATTTTGAACACGGGTAAAGCCGGATACGCCAGCTGATAGTAAGCCTAATTTGATGAATCCAATCACCTGGAACAGTGAAACGTGTATATAGCTCTTTCATGCTAAATTTTGAAACCTGAACTTACTTCGTCAACAACTTGCATTTACTAACAAGCAGCGTTTAATTGGTCATTACTATTTAAATGCTCTGTTGTGTCAACTAATTTACGTCGACGGACAGACGGCTTGCTATGTTATTGAAACCAGTCGGCTCGATCCCCTTCAATGCTGATACTATCGCATAGTGGTGGCACTTATCTCTTATCTGGGATGAAATCAGGTATAATAATACCACAGGAAATTACGCCACGAAGACTAATCATCTGCTTAGACTCCACTGTTTTAAACTAAATTGCATTGTCTATTATCCCCCTCAAGCTTGGTTGCGGCGATAGGTTAAGCCCTTTATCAGGAGAATGTTTCCGAATAATTCGTGAGAATGGTTAAGTTAAACAAAAACAGTTGAAACATAAAACTCAATTTAGAGTCAATTAAATAAATAGAAGCACACTTTTCAGTTAGTAACTTTTTTTTTAAATTTTACGTAACTTTTACTTACGTGAAAACTGAACACTTCTCGCTATAAAGGAAATCGCCCGCAAGTTTTGAAAGAAAAATAGAGAAATTTACAAAATAATATAAAATAAAATATATTTTTAGTTGGTAGGAGATTTTGATTGTTGCTTCATAAATCAGCCATTTACCCTAACACGTTTAAACTGGCATGCAGACTACTTCTCAGTAACATTTCCACTAGCAGATTTAATACTTTAAGGTTCATTGGGATGTGTTTTTAAAAATATTCCAGGAAACTCGTTTGCTATGATGTCATCTCTACATGGTTAATAGTTTTGTTTACATAATTTATTATACATTCTAATTTTTAGACATTTCTAAAACTATTTATCACGTTATGATTTTGGAGTAAACTATATAATTTAATAGCTATGACTTAACACGATAAGAGTACAGTTAAAGTTTGTAAAACCTGAAACATAAATAGCCCTTTTCCTATAATGGTGGGTGGTCCGACTGTCTAGCACAGAAACTGCAAGTTTTATAATTATTATTAAATGATATACAGAGTACTTTGTACAAGGCGCTTTGTGTTAAGTCTGCAGCATGTGTGAATAAGTTCGTGTTTACACAAAACTAACTTTGCCAAACTTAAGAACTCTCATTCTTCAAAAAACAATGAAGATTAGTTTTAAAAATATAATGAGTTTAATCAAAATTGATTCATAAATAACAAAGTAAGTTTTTATCTGCCATTTTAAAACTTGAATTATAACAAAGCATTTATAATTTGTCAACCTATGGTTTCGGATTTTTTCTGAGGCAAGATCTTTCAGGTATTTGATTTAAGACTTCAGCATATCTAAATAAAAAACTTTTTGGGCTCAATCAAAACCAACTTTACCGCCATTTCGAAAATTAAGAAAGTAATTATCAAAAAATTATTGAAGATTAATTTTCAAAATATATAAATCTATACGGATAGTATGAGTTTCATCAAAATCGATTCATAAATTACAAAGTGAGTTTTTATACGCCATTTTGTAACTTTTAGTTATAACAAAGCATTTATAATTAGTGTGTTTTTAAAAAACATTTTCTGTGACAAATACTTACGGTGTTTTGTTTTAATTCTTCGACATATTTTATTAAAAGTCTGTTTTGTATTCACATAAAACCATTTTTGAAGCCATCTTGAAACTTAACAAAAATAGTTATTGACATATTTGTTTTAAATAAAAAAATCTATGAATTTATTGTTTTATGAAAGTTTTAATTTTGAAGCTTTATTTATGAAAACGCATTTTTATTTTGTAAGGGTTTGGAATTTTCTGTTAAATACTGTAATGTACTACTTAGATTTGAAAAGATCAAGAAAGTAAACTATAATATGTAAAAGTTAAAAATCTGTTTTAGATTCATATAAAACCAACTTAGCCGTCATTTTGAAACTTAACAAAGCTAGTTATGGTTAAAGTAATGACAGATTCGTTTTAACAACGCAAAAATCTACGAATAGTATGAGTTTTAATCAAAATCGGTTCATAAATAACAAATTCCAAATATAAACCTCAATTAGTAGATTGTGAAACTAAAACGAATAACTTAATAATTATACTATCGATGGTTATAATATTTAAAAAAGTCTGTACAAAAAAAAACTACAATATTAAATTTCAGGTACCGGTATACCTGAAATTTAATATTGTAGTCTAGTTTTTTGATAATTTAATAATTTTCAAATATTTTAATTGATTTTAAAAATAATAAAAATTTAAACGATAGACGACAATAGCTTTTGTAAAAACATTTATCAAAACTCAAAATTTTAATTATTACCAAGAATCTTTAGTTGCAAACTCGAAGCAAAATTTTCAATTGAACTTAAGTTCGAAGTAGGAAATAGAAATAGCCAATTCGTGGTGAAAGTGGCAACGATACACAAATTTTGTTGTCTTCCTTGGAGGATATAAATGACTAGAGTTTTTATGTAAAACTAGTTCACTTATAAATATAATCGAGCTTGACTCGTGAGAAATATTATAACAGTTATAATTTAGTTGTAGCTCATTTGTCACTGAAGATGACGACTTTGTCGTTGAAACGCGTTTGACGATTAAACGTATTTTTTGTGAGAATTGTGTTCATTTTTATTTTTACTTTTAGAAATAGCCCACTTATGTTTCAATCAGTTTGAAAAAACTTTACTATGCATAAAAATAAATTGCACTATGAAATAATATCATCAGAACTCAATATTAAATACATAGGCCTACAGTTGTCGAATTGTCAGAAAATTTCTTCTTGGAAGTATCAGCTCATGAAATTATTACAATTTTCTTCTACTTCTTCCTAAAAATAACACTAACATTAATTAGACTATTAGGCTACCCCAATTTAACGTGTCTAGCTAAACTGTTTTTGATTGTGCCTTCAGTAATAACTTTTACTATTGGTTTTCCTCTTTTCTCCCATTTTGTAATGACCTACATTTCGAAATGTCACAAAATGTTTCTCTTTAGCCTTACCTACAAATAACATGAACATTAGATTTTTACCCTAATTTCACTTGTCTAACTTAAATTTGTTTCACTGATAGGGACCTGCTGTTACTTTTGTTTTCCTCTTTTCTGCCATTTTGAAATGTCACACAATTTTTCTTTTTAGCCTTACCTACAAATTTCATGAATATTAAACTAATTATCAACCCAATTTCACGTGTACACCTTTCCTCTTTTCTCCCATTTTGAAACGTCACAAAATGTCTCTGTTTGACCATACCTACAAATAACATGAATATTAGACTATTTCCCAAATTTCACGAGTCTAGCTAAAGCTGTTTTTCTGATAGGCCTTTCAGTAAAAGCTTTTGCTGTTGGTATTCCTTTGTTCTTCCATTTTAAATTGTTACTAAATGCCTCCATTTGGACTTACCTACAACATGAATTTTATACAATTATCCCATATCACATATCTAGCTAAAGCTGTATAATAAAAGAACCTACAGTAATAGCTTTTACTATTGGTTTTCCTCTTTTTTCTAATTTTGAAATGTCACAAAATATCTCTATTTGACCTTACCTACAAATAACATGAATATTAGACTACTAGCTGAATACCGTGCTTCGCTACAGAGAATTGTTTTGCTTTACTATGTTACATAATTGTAATATATATCTCCCTCATTTTCTTTCATCTTTTATTTCACGAAAGTGAATTATTACATGTATTTTCAATTAGTTTGGTATGTTTTGTTCATTGGCTGTCCGTCAATTGTCTCCGTCAAGGTATGTTTGTTGAATAATTTAAATCAATTAAAAATAAAGAATTCAGAGTGAAGAGCGTCTTCTTTTTCAACCGCTAAATCTACAGACTGGTAAATCACAGTCTTAGCTGGATGTTGCAGATCGAACCGATGCGACATTAATACGCGCATGCATAGATCGGGATGGATTTGATCAGCTTTATTTACGCATTTAAATATTTCCTTAAAATTAATAAATGCAAAATTTCAGATCTCTATCTTTAAGGAAAGAATACCAATTAATATTTATAGTTTTTAGGGGTTGTTATCACATTTTCACCCCTTAGCAGCACGTAATAAAATGTAAAACTGGTTTACTTTTGAGGTGTTTTTTAAGGAATAAATGTACAAAATTTCAGCTTTCTAGCTTTAAGGAAAGTATAACAAGTAACATTAATTTTTTCAGGGGTTATTTCAACCCTTAAAGACCAGATATTTTAAAATTATTTCTTAGTGCGTCTCTAGTGCCTATGAGCATACGTGTACCAAATTTCACGTTCCTCAACGTTATTCAATTAATATTTATAGTTTTAGGGATTGTTAATACCTACTTTTCAATCCCTTAACAGAACGTTACAAAGTGTAAAACTGGTTCACTTTTTATATATCATTTTAAGAAATAAATGTACAAAATTTCAGCTTTCTAGCTTTAAGGAAAGTAAACAAATAATATGTATAGTTTTAGGGGTTGTTTCAACCCTTTAAGGCCATATATTTTAAAATCCTTTCTTAGTGCGCCTCTAGTGCTTGTGAGCAATATGTGTACCAAATTTCACGTTCCTAAGTGGTATTCAATTATTATTTATAGTTTTAGGGGTAGGTACTACTACATTTTCACCTCTTAGCAGAACGTACAAAATGTAAAATTGGTTTATTTTTTCTATCTAATCCTGTAATAAATAAATTTACAAATTATCAGATCTCTAGCTTTAAGGAAGGTATAAAAATGTATATTTATTGTTTGTAGGGGTTGTTATTACATTTTCACCCCTAGCAGGACGAACGAAATCTAAAACTGCTTTACTTTTTATATGTAGCCTATCTTGTAAGAAATAAATATACAAAATTTCAGCTTTTTGGCTTTAAGGAAATTATAACAATCGGGATAGATTTGATCAGCTTTACGCATTTAAATATTTCCTTAAAAGTAATAAATGCCAAATTTCAGACCTCTAGCTTTAAGGAAAGAATACCAATTAATATTTATGGTTTTAGGGATTGTTTTAACCCTAAAACGCGAAATAATTCAAACTCCTTTCTTAGCACCTATGAGCAATACAATTTGTGTACCAAATTCCACGTTCCTAGGCCGTATGGTTTTTGAGATATAAAACAAACAATATTTATGGTTTCAGGGGTCGTTTCAACCCTTAAACGCGAAATATTTTAAAATCCTTTCTTAGTGCGCCTCTATCACCTATGAACAATAAAATTTGCGTACCAAATTCCACGTTCCTAGGCCGTATGGTTTTTGAGATATAAAACAAACAATATTTATGGTTTTTAGGGGTTGTTTCAACCCTTAAACGCTAAATATTTAAAAATTCTTTCTTTGTGCAAATCTAAGGCCTATGGGCAATATGTGTACCAAATTCGACGTTCCTAGGCCATATGGTTTTTGAGATATAAAACAAACAATATTCATGGTTTTAGGGGTTCTTTCAACCCTTAAACGTGAAATATTTTAAAATCCTTTCTTAGTGCGCCTCTATCATCTATGAGTAATACAATTTGCGTACCAAATTCTACGTTCCTAGGCCGTATGGTTTTTGAGATATAAAACAAACAATATTTATAGTTTTAGGGATTGTTTCAACCCTTAAACGCGAGATATTTTAAAATCCTTTCTTAGTGCGCCTCTAGAGGCTATGAGCAATATGTGTACCAAATTTCACGTTCCTAGGAGGGTTTTCGAGATACTGTGATGAGTGAGTCAGTCAGTGGTATTTCAGCTTTATATATATATATATTATCCCAATGTCACCTAACTAGTTAAAGCGGGTTTTCTGATAGAGCCTACAGTAAAATCTTTTTCACCACACTACGATGTTTTCAGCTATTTTCGGAACGTCATTTGGAGGCCGAAAGTAGCTCTTTTCTGCCCTAGGGCCTTAAAGTCAGCTGTTCGTTTATTCAATTAAAATATGAACGTATATCTCAACACAATTTCGTTATGAAATAGGCCCATATGGCAAATGATTCAAATGACTCCGTCTCGAACTTGAAACACGATCTCAAGCCTGCAAAACCTCATTTTCGGTCCTAGGTGCGAAATATAGTCTACTATTGCTGTTGATTTTCCTCGGTTATCTACAAATAACATTAACATTATACTATTACCAAAAATTCACATGTCTAGTTAAGACTGTGTTTGATAGGGCCTTCAATAATAACTTTTACTTTTGGTTTTCCTCTTTTCTCCCATTTTAAATTGTCTTAAAACGTCTCTATTTATCCTTACTTACAAATAACATGAATATTATACTATTACTCCAATTGCACGAATCTAGCTAAAGCTGTTTTAGTGATATTGCCAACAGTAATAGCTGTTTCTGTTGGTTTTCCTCTTTTCTCCCATTCTGAAATGTCACAAAATGTTTCATACTTTATCACCCTACATATGCATCATCAACGTGTATTAAGGCTAGTGAAATGAAGATACTTTCTCTATTAACTTATTTTGGTTATTATTTAGTGTTGTGATCCTGTTTTTAATTTATTCAGTATGCATTTTGTCACCAAAATCCTCTTAACATTTTTGTATACATTTTCAAAATTATAGATTTATTGTTGTGCTTACTTTTGCTTTATTCAAATATTACGTCTTTATAATTCAACTAGGGGAAACCCCTGCGTGCTCCGAACGCCAACCCCGTTGGAACCTTCTATACACATAGGGCCTAATCATGTTATATTTGCTTTATAACAAAGATTTAGGATTAATAATAACCCCAAAGCTAAGATGGTAAATAATATTAAATGTTTAAATGAAACTATTTCGTACATTTTATAACAGCAGTTATAATAAAGGTTGAAATAGCCAGCAAGACTCAGGTTATATATATAAAAGCCAAATACCACTCACTGACTCATCACGATTTCTCAAAAACTACTCAACGGATTGGAATTAAATTTGGCATTTAGCTTCCTCTAGGGCCCTAAGTGCTCGCTAAGAAAGGTATTCAAAAAATTCTAAATTTTAGGGGGGGTTCGGGTGGGTAAAAGTTACTAAAAATTCCACCAAACGGATTGGAATGAAATTTGTTATGTAGCTTTCTCTAGAGCCCTAGGTGCTCGCTAAGAAAGGTTTTAAAAAATTTGTAATTTTAGGGGAGGTTTGGGAGGTCAAATTTCCTAAAAATCCCCATAAGAAATACATAGTGTAATATATTTATTAATATATTTTTTTGTTAATATACATTTAACTTTGATTTGTCTACCCTTGCAAAGCCGGAAATGGCAGCTAGTACTTTAATAAAAACCAAACCTAAAAGTTAGAAATACAAATAATTGCTTCAAAGTTTGAAATCTGGTGTTAATGGAAATATTAGAGCAAACAGCTGTTTTATATATGCTATTTTATTCAATTGGTTGCTATGGTAATGAATGTAAATACATTCAGGGAAATGTGTTGGTTCATCAGTCTAGGCCTAACCTAAAAATTTTTTCCTACTTAAATTTAAAAATATTTATGTTTATCAAAATGAATTATAGCCTATCCTATGTTACTCATTGATAGTGAAGCTTTGTATTAGTAAAACATTTTTTTCAATCGGTTCAGAGTTCCAGAGATTACCCCCTACAAACACACAAACAAATTTTACCTCTTTATAATATTAGTA
>JAGFPH010001611.1:185123-259840 GCA_018207615.1 Philaenus spumarius | reverse complement strand
TACTGAACGGATTGGAATACAATTTGGTATGTAGCTTTCTCTAGGGCAATAGGGGCTCATTAAGAAAGGTTATAAAAAATTCGAAATTTTAGGGGGGTTTGGGAGGGTTCAAAGTTACTAAATCACGATTTCTCTAAAACTACTGAACTGATTGGAATGAAATTTCGTATGTAGCTTCCTCTAGGGCCGTAGGTGCTGATAAGAAAGGGTTAAAAAAAAATCGAAATTTTAGGGGGGTTTGGGGGTCAAAGTAACTAAATCACGATTACTCTAAAATTACTGAACGGATTGGAATAAAATTTAATATGTAGCTTCCTCTAGGGCCATAGGTGCTCGCTAAGAAAGAGGTTTAAAAAATCGTAATTTTCGGGGAGGTTTGGGAGGGGGGGTGAAAGTTACTAAAACTATAATATATTTTTCACCACACTACGATATTTTCAGCTATTTTCGGAACGTCATGTGGAGGCCAAAAGTAGCTCTTTTCTGCACTAGGGCCGTAAAGTCAGCTGTTCGTTTATTCAATTAAGATATGAACGTATATCTCAACACATTTGGAGGCCGAAAGTAGCTCTTTTCTGCCCTAGGGCCGTAAAGTCAGCTGTTCGTTTATTCAATTATAGTTATTTACGTACCTTAAGCTGTAAGAGCGCTAATTACAAGCCGAGGGCGAAGTTTGAGGGCACGAGTGCGTAGCACGAGTGCGTTAAAGCCCAAGGCTGTCATGGCGCTTACAGCTTTAGGTACGTACACAACTTTACCACCCCCCCCCCCCCCCCTAAGTCAGCACCCCCCTCTTACAACGAGGCATATAAATAATAATGAGACATTACAACTAAATACACATTTATTATTTTATGAAATGGCAAATATTACAACAAATTACACGAATTTACTTGCTATATATGTTGAAAACACAGTTAGAACAGTTTGCAAAGTATACTCCTGAAGAGTTTGGTGCCATTTCTGTTACAACCTCGATGTTTGTTGTTGTGTTTTTCAAACTTGTAGGCTCTTTCACGGTTTGGTTTTGTCTACTGAAGGTAGACTTTCTTCAGATTCACTCATTTTCATCAACTATAATAGGCCGTTATATTAAAACAATAAACTGAGGTTACGTTTGTACGAAAACAACAACTCAGTTATGGCAAAATTGATTGTTTCAAATTAAACAGCTGACGCTGACTACTAGCGCTCTTGCGACCACTTCTCGAACTAGTAGCGGGTTGTAATGAAATAACATGCATTATTACATATCATGGAGCTTCTATTACATATCATGCAGCTTGTAAACAAGAACTTTACACGCCGCTCGGGATAGGGACGTTTAACATGGGGTGGGCGGTAAAAATATGAACGTATATCTCAACACAATTTCGTTATGAAATAGGCCCATATGGCAAATGATTCAATAGGTATTGCCGACAGACTAGTAAGTGGCGCACACATAATTGTTGTTTTCACCGTTGCCTAGCAACTGAGGTAAAACTGTACTTTCCATAGCTAGCTAGTTTATAACCTTAAAGTTTCATTTTCATGTGTGCTAAATAAATCTTCTTTTTTAATTTTATATAGGCTAGTGTTTATTTTATTGTGTAGTGTGGTGAAAAATAGCGTTCGCACCACGGCCGAAAGGGGTTTGCAGCTCTCGTAGGCCTATGTGGCAGTTATCTGGTACCGTTTATTTATATATACAAGTTTTGTGCTTGCCTATTAATATATAGATATAGAGATTGTGTTTTAAACATTTCTTCTGTAACTTCTGTAGGATTGCGAAGTCGAGCGAATAGTAAATGATGTACCGGTACCCCTTTACACTTTTAAAAAGGTTGTTATAAATAGTTGTGTGCCTTTAATAGGAGTTTCAAAGTCGATTGGATCTGTAGACTAATAAAATCCGATGTTGCACTCAAGAAAAAATGTTATAAAGATGGCGGAGAGAAATTTCAAATCTTTTATAAAGTAGTTTCTTGGAATCTATAAAAGAATACCGTATATAATTTTTTATGTAAGCAATATCTATTTTAGTAATAAACAGAACTAATCTGTACCCGAACATTTCAATACCGTTTATTATTTGATCAACAATGAAATATTTTATATAACTGGCCTGCCATTTATTTATTGTACAGAAATGTAACGCCAGTTTTGCCGAGTTTAGTTTCTACAAACATTTTTATTCGAAGGTGTAAAATTAAGCTCAGCAATTTGCAATAAAAGATATTGCTTCCATCTGTTATAGATCTAGAAATATTATTTTTGCAGTTGTAAATCGAATTATGTACTGCAATATTACTTCATGTTTCCATTCCTAGTAGTGGTACTACTGATCGCTTATAGGTAGCAGCACATGTTAGCGCCGCTTAACAGTCAGCTAACAATAACAGGATGTCACTTGACTTCGCTCACTAATTATTATTTATAACTCGCTTCGCTCGCCAACCTCCGCGGTGACATATGGTGATGCCAATGCAAACATATTATTATATATTGTGTTATTTTTACGGAAATGATGCTTAGTGAAGAAGCAATTGGAAAAGTAGGGTGGTGGGGGTAGTTGTGAACTGTACAAAATATAAGGCAGAGGTCGTAATATACACGCACTATCCCCAACATTTGTCCACAAAGTCCCTAATTTTGTTCATAATTCTTACATTTTTTTATAGGAATTTTTACGCAAATGATTACCGATTTATAGGACAAAGGCACTTGGAAGTTGGGTGATGGGGATAGCTGTGACCTGTGGTAGGGTACATTAAATAAAGGCTACAAATAAGCCAAATTTGATCAAAATCGTTACAGCCGTTATTTTATAAAAAAATAATAATAGATTTTTGGGGTTTTTTGCCAAAATGGGGGTTGTTGTTCAAAACCGTCTTTCGGTCATCTATACAGGCCTATTTGACATGTCTGGTGCAAATTTGTTTGAAATCGATCAAATAGTTTTCGCTTTAGCTTTGTATACATACAGACATTTTGTAAAGACCACTTTTTTGGACTCAGGGGGTCCCAAAACGGATATTTCCACAAAAATCTCAACATCGATTTTTTTGCGATCACTATAAGTTATACCAATGAATACAGAATACTTTCTGTATTCATTGGTTATACTTTCTCTATAGCTACTATAGTAAAAAGGATTTAACGAAATTTCAATCATTATTTATTTGTTTGTTATATGCAATTTGTATGTTACTATATAATATGGAATATAAAATCGTTTCTCAGCAATTTTGAGTTCCTATCACGACGAATTAAAGTAACACTTGTAATATTTTAGATGTTGTACAATCAGTAAATTGTAAAGCTTTATTAGCTTTCTCCTGTTGCTAGGTAAATGACTTTAGTTTGTATTTTAGTCATAATTATTGCCGCTTCACAGTCACAGAGCTAGTAGGAAGTAGCAGCCTTTGCAAACTGCAGTGATATAGTGATTTTCGTCTAGTGAGTGCGAACTGTGACTGATCTTCTGCGAGTTGTTTAATCCGTACTTATCGGGATTTCTGTCTTCAATAAAATATATTTAGTGCTTATTGTGTGCTCGGTTTTAATTAATAAACCAAGAGTGACATCATTTTATTTGTGTTGCTGAATACTGAGAAATAAAACATTACAACTTACAACGCGGTTAGTTAGATGAAAGGTGCCTCTCACAGTTACCTCTCCCTAGACGGAGTAGAGCAGTAACTGCTCTGTTCTTCGATATTTCACTTCACCTTCACGCTGATTGTTTGTTGGTTATTTGTTATTTGTTCTTTTATGACGCTAATTTTGTCAGTAAAATATTTCAACTTTTGAAATTTATTCTATTAGTGTAATTAGGTTGTGGAAGTTCACACTGAGGACTGAGAACAATAATTGTTATATATTAGTGTAAAAAGTATTTGTGGATTGCATTACAAGTGATTTGTCTTTATGGGTTACTAACATAACCTGTTAGTTTGCTAGTAGTTACTTCTAAGTTGCAGAAATTATAACTTGATAGAAATGTCAAAGGTATTCAACGCTAGAAAAAAAACAAGCCCCGTTTGGAATTATTTCATTCCTATTGATAAACAATACGGCAGATGTAACGAATGTCAAAAACTAGTGTCTTATAAGACATCAATCTCGAATCTTAGAAAACATTTATCATCTAAACATCCATATCTTTCTGTAGTCACACAGGATTTTATTCATAAGTATTCTCAAAAAAATAGTAAGGTATGAGGTTCCAAATCACTGTAAATAAAATAAATACGTATAATGCAATTTATAATGTGTGACTATAACAGATAGGCCTGTATTACACTATCAAAGTTCTTTGTCAAAGATCTTTGATCAAATATAAGATCAACTTTGATAGTGTAATTTACAGGCCTTACACACTAGGCCTAGTTGGTATTTTTAATACAAATTAAAATGGGTACCGTAATTAAATGGGTAGGCCTACCTAAAATTTTTGCGCAAATGCTCAATTTCTTTAATACTTAAATATATTCTTGGAAAGCATAAGAGTTTTGCCAAAACTACTACGTACCGTAACGGTAGTCTTTCCAAAAGTTTTTATCAAAAATTACATTATTAGGATATAAAAAATGCAACAACATTTCATATTATGCCTACCATTCTGATTAGGCCTATGCCAAACTAACCAGTAAGACTTAACCATGGCGGGAATACCATAATTCCAAACACAGGATTACTGTGCTTGCACAAGAATAAAAAACATGTTTTTAATAACTTCTTATAAAAAAGTTTAGATCTGCTGACAGTTTTGCTGTAGAAAATATCCAAGGAAGTTTTTTTCAATATTTCAGCTTCCATATTTTTGAAAATAAAGGGGATTGGGTTTTTACAAGTAACTTATACCCTGAAACTGCATATCAAGAAAATTAAACAAAATAGTTTTGATATCCTTAAATAAAGAAAGCCCTTTCAAAAAATACTTTATTCTAGAGTATTATAAAATATTAAATTCTTTTAGATATCCAAACTTTGGCTGACAAAACACATAGTAACATATTTTTTGTGTTCTGTTCTAATAAGCCTATGCTATGCTTTGGAATATGTGAGGGTCAGGCATGCTTTAAGTGATCAAATTGAAAATAGTTTTTATATAACTTGAAAATAATAGGTATTACATAATTTTAGTTTAATAGTATGTAGGAAGTCAGTTTAATTTATATTCATTGTATAGGGGTAGCAGTCCTATTTCAACCCCTTAGACTGTATAGTAATTGTAATGTCTAAACACTGGATATGATTTGGATAAACTGTGAAATTTTTAGTGAAATCGGTCGAACAGTTTTTGAGTATAGAGGACAAACAAGCAAAGAAACATTCATTTTTATAAGCAGGGTGTTTTTTAAATAGGACGCCAAACTTCTGGAGTGGGTTCCTTTCATAAAAATAAATAAAAAAGTACATACAAACATGTGACCTAGAAAGCTTTGTTTTTCTGATATACGCCATTTAGTTTTTTTTTACAAAATAATTCATATCTAGAGTTTGACTGATTGAGTTCAAACTTGGCATGAAGTTTAACCTAACAAAATCTGTCTCAAGAAAAGTAAGTGATTATGTGTTTCAAAATGGTGAAAATTTCAAACCTAAATTACTCAAAAACCGTACATTTTAACAAAAAACATTAACACACTTTTTTGTAGCCCTTTTGATTCCCTATCAGATGAATAATAATAATAATTTTGTACCTGTCAAAATAATCGGATGAAGGATAATAGTTAAGTTAGGCATACGTGTAATAATGTTTTTGTTCAATCCAGCATCCTAAACCAACACAGTAAAAACACATCAATATTGTATGTACATAATATGTTGTTATTATCTTAAACTGACCTAAATTATCATTCAATTCGATTGTTTTGACAGTTACACCATCCGATAGGGAATCAAAAGCCGCCATTTTGAAACGCACCGATTGGATATAATCGCTTATTATTTTTTTAGATAGATCACTGTTAGGTTAAACTTCATGCCAAGATTGAACTAAATCAGTCAAACATTTTTCTAGATATGGAATTATTTTGTAAAAAAAAACAAAATGACTGATATCTGGAAAATGAAGCGTTTTAGGGCACATGTTTATAAGAACTTAATAATAATTTTTATGTAAGGAACCCAAGTTTTTAATATATTTTAATTGGCTTTCCAAACAAAGTTTGTATGTTAAATAGCTTAAATTGAATAAGAAAAATCAGTTTATTAAATTATTTCTTTACTAAATATTACAGAAATTTGTCTTAAACAATACAAATATTAATAAAGCTAATTATTTTAATCAATGTTCTACTAAGTAAATGTGTTATTACAATAGAATGCAGTAAATTGAAATTTAGAAATAGGTACTGCAATTTTAATTTAAGGTAAAAGCATTAAACAAAAGAAACAATGAATAGAAACCATTTCTAAATGTTTAGTTATTGTTGGGAAATTAATATTACTATTCAGAGTGTAACAAACCATCTGTGTGGTTCATACAGCGAGCAAAACATCTGTGTGGTTTATACAGCGAGCAAATTATCTGTGTGGTTCATACAGTGAGCAAAACATCTGTGTGGTGCATACACCGAGCAAAACATCTGTGTGGTTTATGCAGTGAGCAAAACATCTGTGTGGTTCATACAGTGAGCAAAACATCTGTGTGGTTCATACACCGAGCAAACAAATGCCTTTAGACACTTGGTTTAAATTGAAAGCCCACTTATTTCACAACAAAAGAAAATATCTCTTTCAAATCCCTTTGCCCCCAAAAAAAAAACATATTTTTGGGGTTTGAGTAATTTTTGAAAAAAATTCAAATGTAAAAGTTTAGATTATGAGTTATACCTCATTTTAATGGTTTCTTAAAAGTAGAAATCCCATTTTTTAAATTTTGGTTTCATATTTACCTACTACCACTGAACAGATTACTCTTAGAACTCAAATTTTAACCAAAGTGAAAATATATACTATTTAAGCTTCCGTCAACTATTTTGTGTATGGACAACATATAGTTAGTTATACACCACCTCTTCTAATAGACCTCTTCTAATAATAATTTTTATTTATACATTTTCCTAGTTTACATATAGGCCCTACAGAATGTTTATGCCATCACCCTGTGTATAATTGAAATATAAACTTAGGTTCGAAAACATCTTGTGCATCTATTGTAATATTCACTCTAAGTTGATTAAATGTCTCATTAATAACAACAAAATACTGTTGGTTATATAAGTAAAAAGTTTGATTTTATATAAAATTATTTTGAAAGAAGTATACCTACAATTTATCATCGTGTTACCTCGTTTGCAGAGCTTCATTTTCGGAAATAGCAGTTTTCTAAAAATTAAAATGGTTGTGAAAAAAAATGTATTCAATTGTATAGATTTTATATTATTTACAATATACATTTTCTCAGAATTAAATTCTCTGCGAATTTTTTTATAAAAATATCTTTGTTTAGTAACAATTTAATGAAGTTATTGTAGTAGGTTATCTTTTGTGTTTTAACCAAAATTTCTCATTAACTTACAGAGATACAGTTAGTTCTGGTATCGGTTTTGTGGCGGGTATCCTCCACCTTGTAGTAATAATAACAAATAATAGTAACTAATAGTTTTGCATAGATGCAAATTGAACTTAGTCATGCTATATTGGCTTTGTGCAAGTGTTATGCTGAGGAGAGAGTTTTGGACAAAGAAGGGAGGGGACGCAATTGGAAGCTTGAGGTGTCGTTAGATTAAGTTAGTAACCGCTGAGCAGATTCTTGCCTTTGCCTTGTAGTTTAGTTGGTATTTTAGGTCAGCAGAGAGTAGCTGAATATTTCTAGAATGAACACATTTAAAGACATTTCTGATTTGTTGCTTTCATTCAAAGAACACTTAACACACCTAATCATCCTGACAAAGAGAGCCTAATGCTACATCCTCAAGTAGACGTACTCGCAGGTGATCCAACGGTTACAACCCACAGCAACGCACGTCACAGTATTATTATATTACTCAGGTTAAAACCACATAAAATCACTAAACTTAAATCCATTAATTGTTGACCTTGCAATTTTAGTAAGGCATAATTATTTTGAAGCAGAAACATTTTCACAACTCCAGGACCCGTACAAATCTTTTTCAGACCTATGTCTATGTAAACTCTTTTCATTATTACTTTAATGAGAGGAATAAGTGAAGTATGGCAGATTCTTCCCGGAACAACATTTAGGCCTATATCCCAACATACCAGGACTTATTTAATAATATAGTTTCTATTTATTATTTAAAACATTTTTTTCAGGAATTTGACCAAGAAGGAGAGGAATGCGACATCGAAGAGGAAACAGAAGTAACAGAGACTGAAGAAGCAGTTATGCACATTACCCCTAATAAACTAATGATGCCTAAAAATACTCTATCGAATCAAATTCTGATGAAAACTCCTTCGTCGCTTCCACCTCAAAAGAGAATCAAACCAAGTCATCCGAACAATAAATCTCAAGTAATACAAGAAGCAATTAATATGCTCAGCAGTGTTTCTCATGCAGAGCCGACACCAGAAAATGACGACGACGAGTTTTCTCAGTTTGGGAAATATCTTATATCTCAACTCAGGCAACTTCCTCTCATCAGCGCTCTACAGTTACAAGATAAATTTCAAAGTTTACTGACTAGGGAAAGGATAAACATAATGTTTAAACCAAACGACTCGCATTCTACTTTGAAGCAGCATCAGTGTAGCCAACATCACAAATCCATGCAACACGCCCAGTGCGCTCCAATAAAAAGTTCATGCTCATGTCAAACACAGTTTGTGGAACAGAACCAAGATACACATCAAAGTGTACAAACCAGTGAAACTAACCAAAGTATAGGGAGCATTGAAATTTCTTGTGTAACATCCCAAGCAGTCCCTGAAGATCAGGAACAAAAAGATACAAGTTCTTAGAAAATACCAATGTGCAAGTTTTTTTTAGGAAAGTGAATTATTTGTTAGGATATCTCTGCATTTTCCTGTTGTATAAAGTAAGCCTATATACTTTTTGTAACTTAACACGTCCGTAATTATGATACTTATGTATGTCAGAAAACCTTTTACGGATTCATAGTAATTGTTCATTTATCTGTTTTAGTTTGCAAGTCTCCTCTTCCCTTAGATGGTGGATTTGATCCATGTTGGGTCCAAATTATTTTTAGGCAATAATGACTAAAATGTTTTTCTGATTTAAATATTGCTCAGTTCAATTTTTCTGCGATTGTATCATTACATGAATCATAGAAAAAATAATATTTTTTGAATTTGAACTTCACACAAGACTAAAAATCAGAAAATAATTATTGAAAAATATGTTCGTAAATAACATTATTTACATTCTCTTTTATAGTATTATATTATTTTAATTGCCTTTAAATGTATATGTTCGTAAATAACATCTATTTACATTCTTTTTTATAGTACGGTATTATATTATTTTAATTGTCTTTAAATGTTTTTTTTTTTATAGCTAACATTGTAAGTATTTTGATCATATGTGAATCATTTAGTTTTGTTTGTAATAAAGTGTAATTTTATTAAATACCAATTGATCCTAATTTTAGTTTAGGATTACCATGCATAGATCTGGAAAGTTAGGGGTAAAGATAAAAATGAGCAATCTAAATGTTAGGCAGAATTAAAGTGCGTGAAATATATCTTATTTAGTTGAGAGAGAAACCAAACAAATTTTTGTAGAAAAGACCTAATATGAGTGTATAAAATCAGGCAGAAGCTGGTTTTCTTGTAATTTTAAATTAAGGGGCGGCGGGAGTCAGGCAGACAGAGTACGGATTCACTGGCTTGTTTAACATGGGAGCTCATCAAATTATTGTAACAGCATTGTGAAAAGTTAAATAAAAAAACTGAAAAGGTCCAGCAGTGTACGGTCCTTAGCTGTTATTTGATATAGATAGTTTGTCCAATATGTGTTTGGAATTTAGAAAAAAAAGAAATAAAAAAATTTGTTTTTTTCCATTTAAAAACATACATTTTTTGTTGGATTTTAATTACTCTTCACAGGTTTATTAATGTGTTTAGAAATGGGATACTTATACCAATTGGAAGCTTGATCTGTATTCTACTACTCTTTCAGCTTATTTGTTAAGTTTTCATTCAATTATTATTATTTTAATCTGTTTTAAAAAAACGTTTGCAAATATGAACGTGCAGGTGGCTGGAGATAGTTCAGAGAAAATCCCATAGAGCGCCTTGTCTTCGAAGTCGGCAATGATTTACGAATAAAGGCTGTCGCTCGAGGGTTGGTGCGGTGGCATAGCCTACAATAAAGCAATAAAGTACCTGTAATCGGAAATTTCAGATCCGTCTGAGACAAGGCAGTTCAACCATAGAAATCTATTTGATTGGAACTGTGTACTATGATACGTGTTTGAGAGTTTTGTTTAGTGGATCTAATTTAATGGAACAAAACGAAATATAAGAATTTTAAAGTATACAGTTCAATTTCATGTTTATTCTCTACAATTTGTTAGAATAAAATTTCATTTAATTAAAGCATATAATATTCCTGTTAATTTGTTTTAAAATAGGCCTAATTTTACTAGTGATCTTGTAGTAGAAACGTATAACTGGTGTTTTCTGAAATCAAGAAAAAAATGTATACGGTATATGTTTTTACAAACTTATAATTATAACTAAATTATAAAACTTTGGTATATTTTGGAAAAAAATTACAATAAATAGGTATTTACTACTTTTTATGAAGGCGTAAAGTTGAATTTTTACCGTTACTGAACATTTTTTGCTTCCTGAGCTAATAACTTTAAAAATTTTACATCAATCAATTTTTTAGTTACGGTACATATATAAATTCTTTGGATATTTTTCTAAAAAAAAAAGCTACGGAACACTTTTAGATTGGGATATAATTATTATAATTGGCGATTTAAAAAAATGCTTGCCAAGTGGCAAAAGATCCAAGCAAATTAACATTACCGCTTCCAAGGTTAAATATGCAAACATTGATACTATTAATTATGTATATTATAACAAGATTGTGTAATATGATAGAAATTAAGTGCAATTAATTATTAATATAGTGATAAATTAAAAATGACCTGTATACCTTCTATTTTGAGGGCGAAAACTAAACAAGAAAACCAAAAGCTAGTGTCATAGTGATAACTATATGATTGGCTGCACGAAATGAATGAAGCCCACTCATCTACAGTGAGTTAGGGGTTCATTGTCCGTCTGTAGTCTTGTCCGTTAGGCTTTCATTGCGCGTTCATGAATAAAGCCCAAATCTGTTACATAGCTTCTTCATACCAAACTCTCGGTCAAGTTTGTTTCTCAGACGAATCCGCCACAGGGCTTCGCCCTATTGGCTTTCAAAATGTCAATGTTAATTATATGTAGGGCCTAAGAAAATGTTTTATAAAATAGACATTGTTTTGTATGTAACTTTAGCAATAGGTAGTGCGGGTAGAGGCCAGGTAGTTCAACACACACAAATGCAGCAGATTAGGACCGACGTATTTCCTCTACACTAAGCTTAGTCACCTAGTGGGCTTTCCCAATCAAACTTTAATTTTTTTTATTAGCGAATTTCCATAGGAAAATGAGCTACTGCAGTGACCCTTATGGTAAGACCTAAGGTCGGGAGTAGTAAATGAACACCGATCATGGTCCCCAGAACATGTTTTGGGGTGTCATTAAAAATGATGTATGTATGTGTTTGCACTCTAGCTGCCGCAGTTTAAGTCCGATTTAGTCCAAAGTTGTCTACGTCGCTCGGACGAGTTCGTTAATCAAAAGAATCCAACAACCAGTTTTTTGACCGGAAGTAACTATTTTACAACTGAGGATTTTGTATTTAAGAGGGGCAAAAAGTTTATTCAAAAGTAAATTAAGTATACTTTATAAGTATAAGGTACATTAAAATGTGATGACGACCTAACTCTTAAGGATTACAATAGTTTCTGTATAGTTACATTTGATGACACAACAAAAGTATTTACCTGTATAGCTTCAGTGATGTAGCATTTTAGGTGAAGCAAAGTTTGAACTAGGCGAGCACTAAATCCTAAAAAGATATTAAGGTAAGCTTAGACACCATACAGTCGACAGAGCATGCTCACATTAGACTCGCCAAACCAGAGGTTGTCCAAGGTAGGTGCACTTCCAATGCGCCAATGGCTGAGCACAGTCGAAATCCTAAAAGAAGGTGAGAGTGGGAATGTATGTATTGTTTTATGTATGTAAATGGATGGATGTATTGTGTGTGTTGAAAGTGTTAGGCGATGTTTGACTCGGGTACCGCAAGGGATGCCAAACCCCTCTTAGTAGGTGCAGCTGGTCTGCACCCCCTGTGTGGGTGCTCTTCTAACAGGTCAATGCTACAAACCAGTATTTGGCTGATAACAATCTGGCAATAAATCCTAACAAAACTAAGTACATGCAGTTTAATCTAAAGCATGATTTAAACCAGACACCAAGGTCTTTCTAGAGGAGGAAGAAGTTGAGGAAGTGCACTCGGCAAAGTTCTTGGTTCTTCTTAGGGTAAACCGCATAGTGGAGCAGCGATACAAGCTGCGATAAGCACGACAGAGCAAAGAGAGCTGCGAGTAAAGAAATGACACCGCGTAGCAGGGGCGGACCGTGGGCAAATGACGCCCTGTGCAAAGCATGGTTCCGGCGCCCCAACATCTACCGAGCAACCGGTGGGAGGGGGGTTAGAAAACAGAGGGTTCCGGGGTGTCTTGAGATTTTATAAGTACTGGGTGCTTTATAAACAAAGGTAAAATGAAGGATCTTGTCTTGGTGTTCATTCAACTGTAAGTTAACTATAACATCAACAAAAGTATTAAAAGTTTTCTATTTTGCTCATAACACCTGTCAAGTTGTAAATAATACATCCACTGGAATAAAAGAGATGTCAAGGAAAATATAAAAATTCATCTCAAGTGAACATTTTATACATTTATTTTTAAACAAAATTTGATTGCATATAATTTGAGATTTCATTGCTTGAACTTATTAATATTTTTTTTAAACTCTCCAAGCTTTGGTTTCAGAAAAGTCTTTGATTAATTAATCTATTTTAATGTTTTGCAACACATCAAACTCGATTGATACTAGGGCCAGTCCAACCAGTCGCTCTTGGCTCATGGTAGATCTTAAATAATTTTCGATTAATTTAAGCTTTGAAAAGCTTCTTTCTCCAGATGCGACAGTAACTGGTAGAGTAAGACCAATTCTTAAGGCTATACAAAGATTGGGAAATTTTTCACATAAGGAAGATGTTAAATAATTTAAAATTTCCATGAGATCTTTAAGAGAACAGCCTTTGGTCTTGATTGACGTAAGAATAAGGAGTTCTTGGAATAACTGGTTTCCGCCTACATCAGAGTGAATTCCATCTATTAATGCGATTTGAAGTTCAGCACACTTTTTCTTAAGATCTTCTTTTTTCTTCTCTTGTTGGATTTCGTCATACTCAAAAGCATTATAAATCCAAAAAGATTTTGGTGATGTCGGAGTTGTTCAAACCTTCCCTGCAATGAAGGTTGCTCTGTCAAGTAGACCTACATAAAAATAAAAGTCTCTCTTAAAGGCGAGTTGATGATTGACCGCGGCAATTCTAACATGCACCAACGCCGTAACAATTTTATACAGTTGTTCCGTGTTTTGTGATTTTTTAATGTACATAAACAATATTTTATTCCAATGTGCAGTGCGATGTTTTATGTTGTAATTTATGTGTATGTGTGTGTGTTCGTACTTTTCATTTTTTTTGACGTGCTCACATGTCAATTCAATTCAATTCAATTTTTATTAGTCTGTTTGACAAATTTACATTTGTATTTAGACAAGTCAATAATCATGGATAAGATATGCTAATACAATAGCTATACATAATGAGTTACAAAATACAACAAACACAATAAATCATTTAAAAAATAGAGACAACATACAGTTTATAATAAATAACATATACATATATATAAAAGAAAAATTATACAGTTTTAAAATTCTCACGTGGCTTTAAGCTTAGGTCAAGAAATTTCAAAGTCAAGTAAACTCTAGTACATAATTATTTCAACTTTAATTTTATATCAATCTGTATTGATCCGTTTTTGATAAATAATATATTTATATGGCACGTCATATAGTGATAATCTTAATAATAATTTAACAAAATAAATTTTTTTTTTTTTTTCCCCTTTTTAAATCTTTATGCTTATTAAAATCAAATTTTAACATTAGAATTACAAAATTTAAATAAAACTCATATTCTTAAAAATTATGATAACAAAAAATACACACACATAAAATTTAAAATCCACAAACTTCTTCTCTTCTATCCATTGTTATGACCTTAGCCAGTACATTTAATTTATACATGGGTACTCATTTTTTATAATAATAGGCTATAATGTGGCATCAAGAAACTCCCCCACAGTGTAAAAAGCATTGAACTTCAGCAACCGCTTTAATTTGTTTTTAAAAACACTGACTTCCATCGTTTCTTTAAACTCTTTAGGGAGTTTGTTCATGAAACGGACTCCAGTCTCAGACGGTAGCTTGTCGAAAGCTTTTAATCTATGCTTTTTGCCACGGAAGTCATTTTTATGACGGGTATTATATGTATGCACATCAGTGTTTCGAGTCACAGAACTCTTATACTTGTAATGTAAAATTACTTCAAAAATGTACATACAGGGAAAGGTCAAAATACCTAGCTTTTTAAATACTTCCCTGCAAGAATCACGATGGCCCAAACGAGCGATAATTCTTACTGCTTGCTTTTGTAAACTGAAGACCCTTCGGATCATTTGCTTTGATGAATTACCCCACAGAGCAATTCCATAATTTAGGTGAGAAGAGAATAGACCAAAGTATGCTAATTTTAAAATGTGTTCTGAACAGAACTTTGCCAGCGACCTGAGCAGAAAAACTACCGAACTCAGTTTCTTGCACAGCTCACTAATGTGCTCTGCCCAAGACAATTTGCTGTCAAGGATGAGCCCTAGAAACTTTAACGATGATACTGTCTCTACTATTTGCTCATCCAACACTATATTAAGGCCTTCTTCTAAGCCCGGCATTAAACCAAAAAGCATGCACTTGGTCTTTAATGTGTTTACTTTAAGATTATGTTCATAAAAATACTGGCAAGCAGTGTTTACTAGGATAAATGCATTTATTTCAGTATCACAGAGTCTGTGCCCTTTCAGACTTATAGTGGTATCATCAGCATACTGAATTAGACCACCGCTCCTAACACTGAAGTGTAGATCATTCATGTATATAATAAACAATACTGGACCTAAAATGGATCCCTGTGGAACTCCATAATTGAGGTCAACTGGATCGGATAAAGTATTTCCGACCTGAACCACTTGTTTCCTGTTAGTCATATATGACTTTAACCAATCAAGTGGTACGCCTCTGATCCCATATACTTCTAATTTATTAAAAAGTAAATGAAAGTCTACACAGTCAAAAGCCTTGGACAGGTCCAGAAATACACTTAGTGTATGTTCCTGCCCATCCATTGCTGTTAAAATATACTCGATTAAATTAATAATAGCATCAATTGTTGTCTTCCCTTTCAAGAATCCAAACTGGCTTTTAACAATAATGTTCATTTTGTTCAAGAAATTTTGAAGACGATTCAGAAAGAGTTTTTCGAAAACTTTACTGATTGCAGGAAGCAAGGATATAGGACGATAATTCGTCATCATTGCCTTGTCTCCATTTTTATAGATAGGGATGACTTTAGCTATTTTAAAGTAGTCTGGAAAGATACCTTCCATGAAGGAATTGTTCACCAGAATTGTGAAAGGCTTTATCAGCTCTTGAGAGCACTTTTTTAAAAGCCAGGTAGACACTCCATCCAATCCAGAAGACTGGGAGTTCTTTAGGCCTATGAGTGTTGCTGCCATCTCAGCTTCACACACAGGAAACAATGCCATCGAGGAGGAAGGGGAATATAAAACAGTATTTATATTTTTAGTAGGTTTTGATCCCTCTGGATTACCTATGTTAGCGAAAAAGTGATTAAACATATTCGCCACCCTCGATGGATCAGCATAGCGCTTCCCCTCCACCTCCAAGGTGATTGCTCCATTTGATTTCTCAGCCTTATTACAATTAATAATCTTCCAGGCGGTTTTAGACAAGTTATCAGTAGCTGCCATTTGTTTGTTAACTTCATATGCCTTAGCCGCACTAATGACTTTTTTGTACACTTTTTTATATTTTACAAAATAGTTCTTGAATGTTTCCTCTCTGGAAATTTTATTTAGTTCTGCTAACAGTTTTAATTTTTGACTTGACACCAAGATACCTTTAGTTATCCAGTAATGTTTTTGATTACCTGTTACTTTGGACTTGCATTTTTTAAAGGGACATGCCAAGTTTACATTATATTCAAAGTTTTTTATAAATTCTGAGACTTGCTCATTTACATTTTTTACTTGCTCAAGAAACAACCAGCTTTCTCCTCGCAGTAAAAACTTCAACTGGGCAATGTTATGAGCACATGTCTGCCGAGAAAAGTTATATAAAGGCAGTAAATTTTTTTTATAATAATCAAATAAAACAATCTCCTGAGCATAATGGTCAGCGATACCCGATTGGACAATTCCAACCGATAACTGATCTTTGATTATATTAGTGATGGCATTGTCTATAGCTGTAGCTGACGTTGCCGTCACACGGGTAGGAGAGTCAATCAACCACATCAAGTCAAATGTTCTCAACAAGTCCTGTAACCTTCTGCAGAGTACACCATCTTTCAATACATCAACATTGAAGTCACCAATTATTACAAATTTAACTTTACTAACCAATAATTGATTCAAAATAATTTCTAACTGAGATAGAAAAACATCAAAATCACCGCTTGGTGCTCTATAAATACCTATTACAACAAGATTGTTTAATGTTAACTTAATACCAGTAACCTCAAAATGTTGTTCTATACTTCTATCTTTACACATTCTTAAAGTGTTTGTTTCAAAGTCACTTCTTACAAATACAGCAACCCCTCCACCTTTCTTTTTTGTTCGGCAATAGGCTGATCCCAGTTTATAATTTAATAAATTAAATTGCTTGATATTATGCTGGTTAAAAGCATGTTCAGTAACGACAAACACATGAGATTTCATAGAATCCAAAAGAATATCTAATTCATCCACTTTATTGGTCGCAAACTGGGCATTCTGATGCAAAATAGAAAAAAAGTCCACATTATCATTGGACACTGCAAACTCAGTTCGGTTTAAATTTTTACATTTACTATTCTTAGACCGTTCCATTGTTACATCAGGCTGGAAGTTTACTGCCCTAAAAAATCACTAACCAACACTCCTGAAGTGGACCTGCCAGTCCGTAGCCACCTTTCCAACGGAGTCATCTTTGGTACACAATGATGTTGTATCTTACTGGAATGCTGCACAGTTGCTTTCGGTTTAGCTATCAACCACTTCTCCAACAATGTAGGTTTTCTTACACATTTCCCTAATACCTTGCTTGAATTTAAAATCAGTTTTGTGAGCCTATCTGTGACTATATTTTTCCCCTTTAGATTTATATGGTCACTATTTGTGAAATGGTTTGAAGAGAGTCTTTCATTCAAAAAGTTAATAGAAATTCTGCTTGGGTTTTTATTTTTTCCTTCATTAATTTTAGAATGTACCGTAAAACGGGGTGAATCGGAACACTTTTTTACTTTCATTGTCAAAATCTGAAATCATAAGATAGTTTACAACAATATTTTTTATTTTAAAATATGGGTCTTACCTTCTTCCTTAAATAGCAACTTTGGAATTGATAAATAAAAACATGGTTTACATGTTATAACTCTTTTTTATGGTGTTCCAATTCACCCCGCTAATAGGGGTGAATAGGAACACTTGTTACATTTAATGTTTGTTCCACTTCAAACACTTACAGGGTCAATAGGAACAAGCAATATTGCTTTGGGGGTGAGTTTGCAAACCGTAAATTGGATGCAACTTATTTAAAATGTCTTTTGGTAGAAAAAAGGCATCTTCTTCTGTTTCAAAAAAATCTCTTGGTTCCGGTGACCTTTTTGTAGAACACGCCAACAAAGCCATCGTCTTGAAGATATGAAATTTTGGACACATAGAGTCTGAATTTAGTTTCTGTTCTTCCATATACTTTTACAACAACAAAGTCATCTGGAGAAAACTTCTCTGGCACAATCGGGGTTTCCAGAATAGTGCTAGTATCAAAACTGGGCTCCTCTTCCGATAGTGATTCAAGCCTAAACTCTTTATCACTGTCCTGAATGGAGTAATCAGAATCTTCTTCAGTCGTAGAATCGTTTGAGGTAACTCTCTGAAACTTCTTTGTTGGCTTGGTTTTTTTTTAATGTCAGGTTACTGCTCTGCTGAAGATCATCTTGGTTTCCAAAATCCTCCACTTCAAGACTTTTTCCTGGCAGCACATTAACCTTAGTTCTCCTTTTTTGGGCTTGGGTGTGTCATACTCTCTTAAGGAACGTAGCAGTTCCTTAAACGTTTCAGTAGTCTTTTACTAGTAATCGTAGGGTAAGTGAGTCTATTGGATAGCCCCAATCGCTGCATGTTTTGATACGGTCTACTAATAAAGCCTCTAATTCAGCACTGAGTACTGTTTGCCCTCCTCTTTTTCTTAACTGGATTCCCAGTTTGAGATGTCTGTGTAATGTTCTAACTGATAGAGAATATTTTTCTGCACGTTTTCTCAAGGATTTACCATTTTTTAATTCTTCTAAAGCCTTTTCTATATCACTTGGATCAGGGATTGACTTTTTTCGTATACTTGCATAATTTCTCGGCTTCTTTTAACCTCAAACAGTATCTGGAACAAACAAAATATTATTACAATACATATTCAAACAAATGTTTTCATATATGACATGAAAATATTACCCTATGGACTAATAATCTATGACAGTTATCTGCGGGGGTGAATTAAACATGTGTTCCTATTCACCCCGTAAATCTTTAACTTATGACATCAAAAGACATTTTTCATATTTTATAATGTAGTTTTAGAAATATTTTAAATATTATACAGCATATAGTTATATAGGTCTATGCCTAATAAAAAACTATACTCTTAGTTTTAGAATATAAAAAGGTCTCTACTTACATACAAAGTTTTGCAGATGGTGAAAACGGAAGGTTTTTAAGGGTTAAACTTGACTTGTTTTTAAGTCAGTAGTGATGCCAACATGACAAAACACAATTTCCCAACTCTTCATGTTATTCCCTTCCTAAAAAAAAAAAATTGGAATAAAAATACCCTCACGTATATTTTTGGGGATTTTGTTTGTATGACTGGGAAGTTTCGTTCCGGTTCACCCCACTGTTCCGATTCACCCCGTTTTACGGTATACAGTTATTAGCTGAGTTCACTAGATATTTTTTCAGTAAAGTATTTTCGGAAGCAGGAATAGTATTTATAATAATATTTGTTCTGTGCGAAATTGGGATAATTTCACCGACTGATTCTTTTATGGCATTACAAAAGTTTCTACCCGGAGAGATGTCATTGGAACCGCCAAATATTATGAGATGGTCTTGTTGCGTTAGATTTGCAGCAACCTGTTTAGCCGATTCGGCTATCTTTTTAATTGGAGCGCCCGGATGTATAATTCCGGTAACCTCATATTCAGTTCCTAAACGATCTGATAGCATTTTTGATATGTTTCTACCATGACTATCACCCAAAACAATAATTTTCTTTTTTACTTTCTCCCCGGTAGTCTTTAAGGACTTGCCTAAGTTTTTATTCGTTTTATGTGGGCCTAAGCCACTTTTAGGAAGTTTTAGTGGTGTAAATGGTTCAAGATCGGCAAGCGGCGAAAATCTATTTTGAACATCTAACTCTGCTGGAATTGCACAATTTTTTATGGTATTTACTTTACATCGTTTGTTTGGGCAAACCCATCTCAAATTTGAGCTTTTTTTAAGGTCTCTCAAAAGTAATTCATTTTTTTCCTGCTCTTCAAGAACTTTAAGTTTAAGATAAGTGTTTTGTTGTGTAACTGAATCCAACTCTGCACCCATTTTTACCAATACATCATTTACTCTATCAAGTTCAAAACGTAACATATTAACTTGATCCATTAGGGCACTATCTATTTCTGGCTCATCAAACCCTTGAAAACCAGAAGAGTTCATACTACCATTACTGTACATTGTAAAATCAGACAGTGAAATGTTATGAAATTGAACACAAACAAAACAAATTCTTCTTTAAGGGTGCGCCATACCAGGAAGAAACAGACCTATGCAGCCCTCTGCAATCTTATAAATCATTCATTCAATTTTGAAGATAATGTTTTGAAATTTGCGGGAAGTTGTTAACGAACATTTAAACTATAATTTGTAGGTGCTAAACAATGGAAATTATCTATTTTACTTAAAGATAATTACCTTATAAGTAGGCAAAAAACCTGATTTTCAGTTGAGTTACTTGGAAACATGAAGTCGTTTAAACACATTTTGTGCCCTACAAATTGTACATTGAAGTTTTCTGAAAATGTTGCATTTGAATTAATATTGATAAAATAAAAAATAAGACAGTACTTTGCAATCATGCAAGTGCTTGCAAGCGATATTCTTGCTACCGTAAAGTGGCGCGGTAGTGCGTCAATTCAGTGAAACAGGCTAGCGCAAGACTTTTCAAGGTTGACTCCTCCCACTTTGTCTGTCTTCCCGACATTTGCGAGCATCCAGTGCGTAATATCTGTTTGTAATGTTTATTTGACAATATAAGATTTTTTAAATGCCGTCACAGCGTTCTAGAAAGAAATCAGGTCTAGCATTATCAACAAGAAGGAAGAGTAGAAAGATTAAAACAAACTCTTAGTACGGGAGGTAGCGTTGCATTTTTTCGAGGAATTTTATACCGAATAAATTTAATTTATAGCAGTTGATTAATATTCAATACTGAACAAAATGAGCGTCAGTTGCCGCACCCGCGGTGGAACTCAAAATGGCAGCATGTGAAAGTTGTCAAAAAAATTTTTGCTCCGAGTGATTTTATACCGCGCCAAAATTTAGTGGATAATATTTTAGATCATTTAAAACCAAAAAATAATAATCAGCTGTATAGAAGTTGGGGGATTATACGTCAGTCACGTATATGAACATGTCAAAAAATTTTTAATATAAAGTTATTTCATAACGTATGAAATTTTTACAGTTGAATTTTGATACATTTTTATTAATAAAGAAAATCGTCAGCTGTGTGGATACCGGGGGAAAGTCCGTCAGTCAGCGACATAAACATGCTGCGCGCTCAGTGCATCTCATCGTTGCATAGTTAATTTTACTAATGAACTGACGATCTTTACACCCACAAACATTCAGCTGACTGCAATTTTTAATTTTGTTAACAATAAAATTACCCTATGTTTCAATTTCAATCAGTATTGTATTAATTTAACATAAGTAGCCTAATGCCACTTTACTGTGAATGACGTTTTTTTTATAGATTTAAAATACGCACTTATTAAGTTCGTGTTGGTTTTAAATTATATAATATCAAAATATATATTAACTAGAGGAGACCCCTGCGTGCTCCGCACGCCAACCCCCAATGGTTAAAAGAACCAGCAAGGCTCAGGTCTACACGTTAAAACCCTAACCTAAAAGCTAGAAATACAAAAATAATTGCTTCAAATTTTGAAATCAGCTGTTAATGGAAATATTGGAGCTAACGCTATAGGCCTATTAGGCCTATCTGTTATTTTATTCAATTGGTTGCTATGGTAATAAATGTAAATACATGTGTTGGTTTATCATTCTAGGCCTAACCTAAGAATTTTTTCCGACTAAATTTACAAATACTGAAATAAAAAAAGGTTTTTATGGAAATGAATTATAGCCTATGTTACACAGGGATAGTGTAGCTTTTTATTAGTAAAACTATTTTTTCAATCGGTTCAGTCGTGCCAGAGATTACCCCCTACATACAATCAAACAAACAAACAAAAAAACAAACTTTACCTCTTTATAATATTAGTATAGATTAGTATAGATAAAACATAAAACGACAATTTAGATTATTTTAATGCTAGTTATTTAAATTTTATTTTATTAATAAATATGAACAATAGGCCTATACGAAAAAGCTCATCTTTATTTTGACAAAAATTATTAATTGATTTCTTCGCTCAATTCTTCCGTATCAGTCATCATTTTTTTCGCCACTATCATCAGAGCTGTCTATAATGACATTTTGTTCTAGCTTAAATTCCTCTTCATTATCTTTTCGTCACTATCTGATTGTTCAAATTTATCGCATTCAACGTTTTCTATGAAAAAAATAGTACATATATTAAAGCTTGTCGACATTATTTTAATTAAATTTCAATGAGTTATGAAAATATACGGGCATGTGTATTGTCCCCATTTGCAATAGGCCTACACATAGGGTCTTCCAGAAGAACAATGCCAATAATGTTGTCTACATTATTTCGATTAATTTTTCTAGTAATATTATATATTATACGTCATTGCTCCCTACTTTTTCCTTTGTGTTTAAAAAGTAATTAATCTTTGTTTAATCAATATCCTTAAACAACCTATAAGTTTATTCCCGAACATAATGATTAAAGTTATGATCGTAAGGTATTCACTTTAGTTTTTGATTTATTTTATAGCGTATATTAATGCTTTTAAAAATATTTCCGCAATCGATGGATTTATGATTTTTTAGCTTTGTGGAATTTTTTAGACATCAGCAACTGTTTGGAATTAGTAGGTATCGACAATATTTCTTAAAACTGAATCAAATTTTGAAAAAGCAACGTTAACATTTTTCGTTTTGGGAATGTCAATCCAATTAAATTTACCTAATTCTACCTTTATTTGTTCAAAATTGATTGATATTTTTCGTTCCGTCAGTGCAGAAGCAATAAACTCTTTTTGATAACGGATTGAGTTTTAAATTTTAAACTTCAAACCCTATAGCGTAATAGTCGGTTATATTTTTGGGAAATGTATGTACAAATAATAATTTTCATAATGCATAAATAATAATGTTTTTTTCTCATCAAAATGAAAAATGAGTAAGTTAATTATTTATTTCAAAATAGGCCTATAGCTATACCTATTTGTTCCTAGATTCCGAATTTAAAGTAGGCCTAATTGGCTATGCTTATCTTTAAATTAGATAAATTTACTCCTTTCTAAAACACAAGTGTTGTACAGGGGCTCAAAGACAAATAACTTAATTAAAAAATTAATGAAATAGGAGGATGCACTTTACCAGAATTATTCAAATTAACCTAACAAGAAAATGCAGGTTCAGGTAATTTTGCAAGGCATTTTCTAAAGAAACTTACAGAAAATTAATTTTAAATTGAATTCTGGACGTGATATGGATGTTTAATTTTAAGGGTTTTTTTCTTTTCTTGTTTTTGTAACAAAATATATACATACAGTATATAATTTTTATGATAAAAACCAGGGTTTAATTTGGATTGAAAGATCGATCTTAAGTGTCATAATCATATAACTAATTGTTGTAAATTATTGTACTATTATAGCCAAATTATTATACATCAAATTTTATAAAAACCGACACTATTAATATGCAGACATTTCATAGTACAAATTAAATGACTATTTGAATATTATAGATACAGATGTGTAGGTAGGCATACATTTTAAAAATATTATTGTCAACGAAACGTGCACTTATAGTTAAAAAGTGATTTTTTTATTCAGAACAATAATGAATAAAGTCGAACGTTTCGGCAAGTGTTACAAAAGCCCATGTTTCATACTTTATTTAATTGCTTTGTAAATTAATAATAACTAACACTTAGCAACATTAGTAAACAGTTTGTTTGTATTATTAAGTACAAAACAAAATAACGAATTCAGTTATTCAATTCCTTATTTTTTTTAAATGTGTTTTGAATGCCTTCGCTGCGTTGCTAAGTGATAATTATTACTAACAGTAGGGCTAACAAGGAAAGGAAGTACAGTGTTGTGTGTGTGACTACGTTGTACGTCTAGTCTGCATGAAGGTTTAACCCAAACCTTGTCAATCATTTCTTTAGCTCCGCCTCCTCACTGCTAGACTAATTGCCAGCGCTCCTAGTGGATTTATTCAACATCGTGCTGAGGATTCTCTCTAGTGGTATAGCGCACCCTTAAAATGTGTGTTTAGAATAAAAGGCAAACAGTCCACTGAAAGTCTATTCCTTGTCTATCCTATGTCAACATAAATACTGGAAAGCAAATAGAATACCAAGTTAATCACAAATAACCCGTCTTATCTAGATCAAACAAATCCCTACACTAACTCCATCCACTGTTACTTTGCAATTAATAACAGGAAACTGTTTTAATGTTTCTTCACTTTTCTCACTCAATACTTCATCAAACACAATACAAAAACACTGTATATGTAAAGCACTTTTAATAAAAGATTGTCACCAATTTCCACATTAATACAATGCTTATGTCCACATCAAAACTAACACAAATCAGCAGCAACATGAAAAGCAGCCTCAGTTATATCAAACTCACTCTGACCCAACACAGTTATATGTGAGTTATTCCAACACCTGAAGATGAGAACCTGTTCTCGAAACGCGTATTGTATACAAAATAAGTTGCATGACGGAAATCCAGGTATATGCAGCTTAAATACAGACTCGCTGTCCGGCGGGATTGGCGACCGGCCGGCTCGGATTTTCGGAAGTATACGATGTGCCCACCACCCCCAACACTTTTAGTTCCTGTCGCCTCGTGCACTTTTGTTGTTATAATATATTGAATCTTTGACAAAAGAATAATTTTCTCTTATTTTCCAATTACAAGTACCACAATTATTTTCCATCGCCATATGGTGCCCTGTGCGATGGCACAGGTCGCACAAGCCAAGATCCGCCCCTGCCGCGTAGTAGTGCGGAGATAGGAGCGACAACTACGTCACATTTTTCTGCTGTTTTTTGTTGTGTCACTAGTGCGCCGTGTTTTTTGTCTCTCCCTCACAATAAATTTCTTATTAACGGAAAATTCTTCATTGAATATTTCTATCTGTCTCCTACACAATATTATAGTTGAAAGTAAGGCTTCGATTTTAATGTGGAACAAATTCCATCTTTCTCCAATTCTGTGAGCGTTCTTGACACCGAAATATAAAGGGAAAACAATAGATCGACAAATAATGCGGCATTTGTAAAAGAAACATTCAAAATGTTTACCAAAATAAAATTGAATTGAATTACAATGTTAAAAAAGAATTATGTAAAATATATGAATAAAAATAAATTTTGTAATGTAATAATTAGGATCAATGATTAACAAATGGGAGATTTTATTTAAAATATGGCAACACTTTTAAGTTTTTCTTTTATTTACATTTACAAAGCTTTTAAGGTTTAATTTTTGTTTTTGCGAATTAATACTAAACAATAATAAAATGTCTGTTATTATGAAATTAAATTGGTAATGAGAGGTTGTCTATCATTTGTGTTGTTAGAAGTAATGAAATTATACATTATTTTAATTATTTAGAGTAATGTACTGTTATTTTTGTTATTAACAACATGTTGAATATTTTATTAAGAGATAACCTCTGATTTTTAAATTGAATTTCTATATAATAAATAATGCATTTAATTATAAATGTTATTTAGAAATGTACTACAGTATTATAATTTATTTAAAGTTAGTTGATTTCTTGTAGTACCATTTTTGACAAACACTTCACGAATAAACAGTTTTACATCCATTTTAATTCAGACAAAATCAAAACCACCAGTGATAATAGCGACAAAAACAAGTATGTTTTATTCCTTCGCTCTTATCGCTGGTCGTAGCGCTCTTTGTAGCATTGCTCTTCTCCCCTCCATGAGATGTTATATTAAAGTGCGTGTGTTTGTATTCGTCACTCTTCTCTTCCCTTGTATCGGCGCTCTACTATGCTGTTACCCTTATTGATAATAAGTTCCCTGGAGCAATCATATTAACAGTAACAGTGCAAAAAATGGTTAAGGAATATTTGCACTGAGAAATTTAAAGCCATTTGATTGTACTTCCTCTATTCTTTTAACTGTGTAGCCTATTACGCGCTAGTATATCCCCACCTTTGCTATATAATCCTTCTCTTGGAAAATTCTTCTGTTCAGAATACTTGTCCTGCAGAAGAAAGCTATTAGGCTGGTAGCAGGACTAAGGAAATTGAGAACTTGGTATTCCTAAGTAGGAAGGCTTTAGGGAACTTGGTATTATTACACTTCCAAGTATGTATGATATAAATACTTGAAGTCCTATATTTCTAATTCAAGTATGGCACCAGACTGGCTAGTGGTTAGTACCGTAACTAACGTGCAACACAGAGTAAGTCTCTACAGCAAACTTTCTTCCGCACCTGATGCACATTTGATTAAGGGGAGCAGACATAAAAAAAAATTTTTAAATGTTTTTTTTTATTTTAAGGTATTGATTATTGTAGCTTGTTTTGTGCTCTTTAAATTGATATTATTATAACATAAGATATATTTAATTTGCATTAGGTAAAAGAAAAATGTGTTTCTGAAACCATGCAAGTATGATATTGCTACATATCATATGATATGATTTGCTATTTTGTGTTTTGTAAATAAATCCATTTCTCAGAAAACAGTGTTTTTTTTTTTTTACTAAATGTACCTTTTTCTCAATAACCGTTAAAGCTAGGACCTTGAAACCTTGCACACAGATGTAGGGCATTATTTTACATAATCACTCCAGTTGGTTTTTTATAAATACCAAAAACCAAAAAGTTAAAAAAATATTTTATGGGAACTTTTACATTTAAAAAATGTACAATAATTATGAAACAAAATTTACCGAACAAATAAATTAAGATAAAACAAAATCCTCTGGAGAAAATGTTGACAAAGGAAGTAGGAAATAATGGTGACAATTTCAGATCTCTAGCTCTAATAGTTTTTTATAAAAAGGTAGGTAGCCTACATGGAGGAAGATAGAGAGGTCTGCTCCCCTTAAGCATCCTAAAAATACAAAGAATTAACAAAATGATAAGATTAAAAAAAAAGGTTTAGCAACTTTTATTGTTTTAATTAATGGGGGTTTGTACACCATACATTTTCTTGAACATGGTGATCTCCTTAGCGGTCTTATGATTTTATACTAGCCAATTTAACTGATTAGAAAACAAATTATAGAAAATTATTTTAAATGTATAACATTATAACTATGGCCATACAAATGAAATGTTTGTCAACAGCTAAAATAAAACTGAAATGAAATTATAGAAAAGAAATGAAATTTTGTATTTTATATAAAATTTAGAAAAGAAATGTAAACAATTTACAACAGAAGATATTCCTCTGTTGGAGATCTAAAATCTATTACTGTACATTATTAATAATTTGACATAGTTTATTATTGTTGTAAATTTTAGATTATATACTGCTATATTAATTAATGTTTTTATTTCTCGTAGTGTTACACTCTGCTGGTAGATAACAGTACTTGCTACCTCTGACTACAAAGACAGTGTGGCCAGAGATAATATTACCAAGAGGAGATAGGCAACTCAATGTTATAAGTTGAAACTATCTTCAGCGCTTCTGGTGGAAATGTAGTGGACTAACAAACAAAGTTTTACTAAACGTAGTACGTTGTATCTATTTTAACCGGTATTGTAGTATATAATTATAATTTATAGGCCTACTATTAAATCATTACTTTTGCATATTTAAGCATTATTCTTTGGCTACTAACTGTGAAATTTATTTTGTTAAAAAAAAGTTTATTAAATGACTCTAGAATAAATTGTCATTTAATAATACATTTTGTCTATAATTTAAAACACAGTAGTAATCTAAGAAAAATACTTCATTTCAAAAGTAATCACATAATATTAGGCTGTAAAAATTAAAATAATGTAATATTTATTTAAATTTATAACACTTATAAATTAACATATTATTATTTGAAAATAGCTTTGGTAAAAGTATTATTGAAATATATTTGACCACTTGTAGATAAAGAAATCTTATTTGTTAGTACACTCAAATTAAGTGGATGCACAATGGTTTTAATTAATAATGGTTTTAGACATTTTTAATCATAATTTTGTCTTTATAAAAATAAAAGAGAATGCATTATTTTTGTTGTCAGTAAAGAAAGCACTCACTAGAAGGATAGTAAACAAATAATAACATTTTTTTAGATAATATAAATTTATTAAAACATTATATCACCTAGATATATAATCAATAATATTCACATTAAATTTTCTTGAAAGGTTTATAGGAGCCGATGACGGTAGAGAACCTGTAACAAACATACCAGCCAATTAGAATTTTTTCAAACAAGGTATTACATAATGTAAAATGTTGTTAGAAGCTTAATTTAACAAAATGATAAAAAAGTAGAATGATGTGACAATTTGGCTTTGAATAAATATAAGGAACTAAGTCGCCTTCCTGAGTTGTAAATAAACCTTTAGTTTGCATTCATCAAAATTTGATAGTTAGAAAGCGCAATGTTATCTTCTAGGCTATTTAACAAATTTTGTGACTCTTACATTTCACTGTTCTTTAAAAAAAAAACAAAAACAGAATCTTATGTTTCAATATATACATAAAAATTAACCCCTTTTATGATTTCTCATGACTTAAAATGTTTCAATACCTTGAACGTAGTGTTTGTATCTTAATCTTGACATTGTTTATTGCCTGTATATGTCATACTTAATAATAGTTTGAATTATATATATGGCCATATTTATTTGAATTTTAGATATAGATAGCCTTGCTTTTATAAATAGTTTGACTACTTTCTTAACTAGAAAATTCTAACTACATTACAAGTGAAAAAATTATTGCAAAATAAAACTAATACAGTAAGACCTCGACAATCCGGCACCCTCGGGAATCCGGTGATGCCGGATTATCGACAATGCCAGATTATGGAGGTCTTCCTTTAAAATGGTTTAGACAGGGAATAAACTATAAATAAACGCACATGTACTGTATATGAACAGGTAAATTACACGTTGAAACAACGTAACATTAACTACGTAGAGAAATTGCCGCTAACTAATAAATTTTAAAAGCCTAAAACAAAATCATTTTGTACATAAATATCGTGCGAGTGACTCGCTGATGTTATAATTTTGATCATAGCACCATGCTTCAAGATGATAAAATATTTTTCCTATAATAACCTGATTAATTTTTTATAAGACATATCTAGCCTTTAAAATAATTTTAAAGGTTTAAAATAATTTTAAACAATGAGAGCACATTGTTTTGAATCGGTTTTATTTTTAAGAGAAATTTTGATTGAAATGTTTGTTTTGGACAAGTTTATTGAGCAGTAGATTTTTACACACTGTTTTTAACGGATGCGGAGCCATCTGACAGTGTAGACCGGGCTTAAATCACTCAATGATTACAAAAACTGCTATTTTTAACGAGTGCAAATTTTCAAGATGATTGATGCCGAACTATCGAGGTCTTACTGTAATAATAGAAAATTCTGTCGCAAAAAATAAAATTAATCAATTCATTATAATATATACTTTCTCTTACACATGTTTAACATACAAAAACCTAAATAATTATAACTAACTTACCAAGTCGAACTGCATACATAATAGTAGATGCTACAGAGTGACTTAAAACCTGAGCTGCTTTGGCGACTTTCATTTTTTGGGTTCATATAGGCTCCAAATGAGAATCTTTCAGCTTATGTAGCATACGGAACTCTGCTGAATATTTATCCAAATCGTATGCAGTTCTAATGTCATCTCATCTGCCAACTCCATCAAAGTCCAGACTACCTGTAATTAGTGAAAAATACAGACAATGTAAAAATTATTGATTTATATGTGCTACATTAATATTTTTTATATTAGTTCTGAAAGTAAACTTAACTCCAGTAGGGCTTCTAGCGAAATGATTTTTTGTACATGTATGTCATAAATTTTAAAATGAAATAAAATTGCAATTATTGTTAACCATGGGACTTTTTGCTCAGAAATAACAAATTATTGTATAACCATGCTGTAATTATAGTGAGTTGAACAATTTGTTTTTGTTTTTTGTTAGGCTATATTGAATTCATAAATTAGGCCAAGCCTAAAGTCAAATGTAACACAATTATACACAATTAAATAGTAAAATGTTATAGCCTAAGGTTCTGTTGCTGGCTAATGTAAAATGCTGGCTAAATTACAGAATAAACTGTACATAAAACTATATTTCCAGCAATTTTAAAATGAAATAAACACAGAATTATAATTATTAAAATATTCAGAACAACATATTATAAATTAAAAAAAAAAAATACAGCCTATTTGAAATTAAAAAACAATCCATGTGTATATAGAAAACTTGATTGGATGAAATAAAGGCCAAGGTGGTGACATAATTGCACCCGGGATGCTTTAACAAATTTGTTTATAATTACATAATTTTATACACATACTATACTTCAAATACTGCAATAAAATATAAGACACCACAACTTTGTCCTTACCTGAAGTAACTCTACATTTCACGTGCTTCAGCAACATATTTCTTGTAGATTTGAGCAGATGAGGAAGATCGTAAATGGTGAAGATAGGATTGCCAAGATAGATGCTGTACAGTAGTCAAGGGTGGCAATAAGGATAGAATGGCTCCGCAGTGTAACGTCTGCCTTGTCTCATCCAAAAAATCTTCATTTTTGAAATGCTGGTCACAAATATAGCCAAATGGACGTTTCGCTTCCAGATTGATGGAGTTGTTCTGAGTAAACGAAATCCATTGTTGACATCTAAAATAAAATAAAATAGTATATAGAGATATTCCGTTCAAATTTCGTTTAGTTAATACACTTTTCATACATGTTGTATATTTTTTATTTAGCGGTACGGTAGGCTATTTAATTAGCCTACCTACAATATAAATTGGGCTAATGCTTTTTCATTATTTTATTGTTAGGATATAAATTAAGTAAAACTTGTTTTTAAATCATATTTTAAGACTTAGAACTTTTAATAACTTAAGACTTTTAGAAATAGATTTGAACATTACAATTACATACTAGAGCATTTTCTTGTGTATACATCAACTCTGCCGCAATATGGTGCACATTCGTATAGTAAATTTGAGCCTTTATTTTATACATAGCATAACCAAAAACACAATGTTTAGAACAATCAGTAGCTGTAGCTGAAACTGCTGGTTTATATTCTATAAGCCTAAATAAACAAAATTGAGTAGGCTAAATATATCTTCTTAAATTAAAACATTCTATCTCAATTAAGAGCTGAGAAAATCCAATTTAAAGGTATTGACGTTTACCAAAATTAGCGTTTTTTCCCAAACTTTGTAATTTTATATCTCAAAATATACTTGACAAAAAAATTTAAATTTTGGAAATAACCCTACTTTATGGACTAGAATAACTAGTGTACTACAACATTTCATGAAGTTCTGAAGAGGTCAGGTTGAAAACAAATACTTCATGTATTCATTTCATATGGATTGACCCTACAATCTTTCTGTAGGTATCATTATAACCTTTACAACAGTGTATATTCTACATACAAATATATATTTTTCTATTGTCATATGAAAAGGCAATGCTATTTATTATAGTGTATCTTGTATACTCTACAACTTGTATATATGTGCATCAAGTATAAGGCATCATCTATAACAATAATGGGCGTAAGTTTACTATTCGACCCTAGTATAATATTTTTTCGCGTAACTTTACTATTCGACTATAGCCTAATATTTTTGCAGACAACGACGTTGTTTTACATTCTACTGTTAAATGTTGAATACAGATAAACATAATGTGACTAAATAGGTAAGGTTAAAACCTTTTTGGTATTTTTTGTATTATTATTTTTGCATCTCTGTTGCCATAGTTTATCCTAGAGTTGAATAGTAAAGTTGTGGCCTATGTTTGCAGACAACGACGTTGTTTTACATTCTACTGTTAAATGTTGGATACAGGTAAACATACTGTGACTAAATACTCATAGGTTGGAACCTTTCAGGTTTTTTTAAAAATCAGTATTCTTGTATTTACGTTTCCATAGGTTAGCCTAGGGTCGAATAGTAAACTTGCACCCAATAATGTAACACTCAGACAACATAACCATAAATTATCCTTATCTAAAACATGTAGGTAAGTACCAACCTGGTGCTAAAATTATAGGTACATAGGCTATTTTGGCCTTATCTAAAACATGTAAGTATCAACCTGGTGCTAAAATTATAGGTAGACCTACATAGGCCCTAGGCTATTATATTTAGAGATTATCCACTGTTATGGTTATTAAAACAAGAATAAGTTTATATTAATACCTGAAGGTAGCCTAATTATTACAAGTCGTTTGAACTTACATTTAAATAATCAATTTACATTATTGTAGTAATGTGGCATTATAGGGTAGTCTAAAATGTAAAAATACTGTACTTTTTAACACAGCCTAGATTAAAATGCTAGGTCTATACAAATTAATTCCTGTGCTATTAGTATACAAATCATACTTACAGTGACCGATTTCTTTTACTTTGCAATGGGAAATTGAAAAAAGTGCTTCTTCTGTTATTAGTTTGAGCATTTTAAGCACCCTTTAACATAGCACAATTTTACTCTACCCATTTCTTACAAAATCATTCCACTTTGCTAACCGTTAATTCTCAAATACTTAAAATAGCCTATTTAAAAAAAATACTTAAAATAAGTCTAGCCTAGGCCTTAGAATTTTTATTTGTCATTACACAATCTAGTTGGTAATTATAGGCCATTTGTACTTCCATTTAATACTGTTTTAACAAAGCCTAGAATAAAGGTTATAAAGATTAATTATTGTATTCAAACCATACTTACAGTGTCGGATTTCGTTTAGTTTTGTTTGGTAACGCAAAAAAATTTCTTCCTGTCTCATTAATTTGCGAATTCAAACATCCTTTCACGTAACAAACTTTAATTTTATCCATAATTCAATTATAATAAAACAGTGTCCGCTATTCTTGCATTACTTTTATTTAAAAAAATAAACGTTTTCTTATGACGTCATCCACAGTTTGTGCGATACCAACGCTTCTGGTGGAATTGTAGTGGACTAAAAATTGAAACTGTAACATGGAACACGTTTCCCTATATTAGTTATCCCACCCTGAGTGTGGCCAAGTGAGGTCTTGTTTCCTATTGGCCCAGCCATGTTTATCCTAAATTCTTATCTGTTTCTATTATATTTGTTAAATTTTTGCACGAAAAAGACAGAATACACTTTTTAAGAAGAAACACAGTTTTTATTATTTAATTTCAATATAAATATCAAACTGTAACAATTAAATCGCTTGTTTTTCCCTTTATAAAAAAAACAAAGAGGTCATTTCTCTTATAATTACAAAGAGATATAACACTAATCTTTACATTAAAATTCTGAGCAGATGACATTACTTTTAGGAAAAACATGGCGGCCACTTTCATATGGCCACACAGTCTCTAACCAAGGTCTCTATCTAGAGACCTTGGTCTCTAACTACAACTAGTCACTCTACCTCTGACTACAATGAACAGAGACAGTAAGGCCATACGGAAGCGGCCGCCATGTTTACCCTAAATATAATGTCTGCTCAGAAGTATAATGTAAAGAATAGTGTTGTATCTCTTTGTAATTATAAGAGAAATTACCTCTTTGTTTGTTTATAAAGGAAAAAACATGCTATTTAATTGTGACAGTTTGATATTATTTATATTGAAATTAAATAATACAAATTGTGTTTCTTCTTAAAAAAGGTATAACAAATGGACTATAAACAGATAAGAATTTAGGTTAAACATGGCTGCCGGTAAATAGGAAACAACAATCTACCCTAGTCACTGTACCTCTGACTGAAACGTTTCAATTTAAAATTACGTTTTTGAAGCATCATCATGCTATTAAATAAATGAGATTAAGTTATAAAGTAACGTACTCAGATCCTCACCTCATGATAATTTTATTCTTTAAAATAATGTAAAAAATGTACGACGTAATTTTATTTTTACGTAAAATATATACGTGAACTCATTTAAAAAATTCAATTAAACATTTTATTACGTATTTTCTTTCTGAACTCGTATTTTCTTTCTGATAAAAAAAGTTGAATCAAAATCAATGAATAAAAATCCTATTGTATTTTAATTATTCGTTTGCAGTAAATGTGTTAACTTGTCACCTCAGTTTTCGGTAAATAATACGTTTTTATTACAATACGCTAAAGGTATTAATAATTATTAGGATAAAGTATTTTGAAAGTTGGCAAAATCACTGATTCATGAATTGGACGCAACAGCGCAGCGCTAGGAGGCCTAGCAGCAATAGTGACGTAGACGCCGTACCGTTCCTTCGTTCTTTGCTCCCAAAGGTTCTGCTCTTTTAGAAGCTATTACTTATTTTAAAAGGTTTTTCAATACAATTAATATTGAGTGGTTTGAAAATATAATAGTATTATATCTGTTTTCTGCTACTTAGCATAGTTTCAAAGTTATTTCAATATCGTTTAACAAAGAGATAATACAGTTAAGTAAAAGTAAGTATTAATTAAATGTATCAGTGATATTTTTAAGGTTAAATGGCTGCAAAGCAAAACAACGAACAGTTATTTAAGCATTCAGACGTTTAGAGCGGCGGTAATAATGTGATTGGAGGTTTAAACATTTCTATTCAATAAAAATATCGAGATTATGAACAGTTTATTCTTAGTTTTCAAAATACTGATAGTATTTCTAGATAATAAATTAATTATTTGTATTAAAAATTGTGTTGCATAAAACTGGTACTAATTTAGGTAATTACTAATGTGTAATATCAATGTGAATAGAGTTTATTGGTTTCAATTTATCAGAAAATTTGATTTACACACTGGTTTCTGACATTTTTATACAATTAATTGAAAAATGAGGACCTAAAAACTACAATAATTGAGGCTTAATTTGTGTTTTGTTACTTAATGTTTAAACAAAATAATAATTAATTGCGTAAACAAAATTAATTAATTAATTAATTGTGTAAACAAAATACCATTAAATACTAAATTGTTTAAAGAAACATTTTATAAATAACAATAGGCCTAAATTAGAATAATTGTTGGGACACATTTAGTTAACAGTTACTAACTGAAAATAACTAATATCATAGGCCTAATACAAATGAGTTTGTAAGGAACAAAATTTAAATAGGTACAGTATTCAAAATACTTGGGCTTCTAGGTGCAGGTAGAAATTTCCATTTACTCCCATAACAAATTTATTCGTCCATTACGCTAACGGTTGCAGTTTTGGAAAAAAGTTTGAGAACAAAGATTTTGGTACCTAATATTTCAAAGATTTACAACCATTTTGAATTTTTTGTTTGAGACCTCATTTAGGACACCATTTGCAGTAAGGGTTGGTCTTAACAAAATTGTCTCAGATGAAAGTTTTAGATAATATCTAGAGTAATGTTAACTAACTACTATAACATTAAATAGATTTGATGCAATAACTAAATGAGAAATGCATTTTATTTGTCCTACGAGCCCTATTTTCCCATCCCTTTTGGTTGGTCTTATAAAATAAAAAAACTTTTCAAACAAACTTGACTATTGGAGATGTAATAAATTTTACTACAGTATATATGCAATATCTTTTATTATTTAGAGAATTTGATTCATTTTTCAGATTTTGCTCACCAACTCAACCGAGTTTTTCCGATCTCTATATTTTTGATGTTTACTTAATAAATATAACTTAAAATAAGTTTTAAGCCAATGTTTCAGTTAGTTAATATTGAATTATTGATATTTTGTTAAGTAATACTGGAAGTGTTTATACTTTATGAGTGTGTAAGCCTTGTATTGGAGGGGCGGGGCTCACTTTATATTAGTTGTCATTCTCTGTAATAGTTTTCGTTATAAATGTGTAATGTAAAATATAAGTGAAAAAGTGTGTATCATATTAAATTTGACATTTACTTTTTACATTAAATTGTCATAACAATACATATATATATATTAGGCTATATTACTTTTGTGCGAAAACTACACGTCTGAAGTTGTCATTTTGTTACTAATTTTAAATAATTCCTGGGACCTCCCTTACCGACTCTTTTGGTATCAAACTTCATCTGGACCCCCACCGAAAGAAAATCCTAGCTACGTCATTGTCTGCGATGTCTATTAATATGTCAAACAATGGGTTGGAGTTGAAGTTTTGTTTTTTGTTAAGCAATGTCCCTTGCTCTGTTTTGAAGTCTTTATAAAACTCATATTGTTCCAGCGCATTCATAAGCTTCCCTTTGTTACACCTGTGTAAAATGGTTAAAGATTTGTCAATGACATCATAATTATGTTTGGTTTTCATAATGTGCTCAGAAAATTTTTGATTCGGTCTTAGGAGGTTGTGTCGATTGTATTGCGAGAAGAAGGCGATCTTTCAATCTCCTATAAAATGATCGCTCAGTTTATGTACCCCTATGTATTTTTTTGGGCAATCAGAAAAAGAAATGTATACTATTTTTCTGAAAGCGTTGCTCAACGTGTTTTGTAATCTGTGGTTGTACGGCACTGATATATTATATTTATTGTTCATTTTTGTCATAGGTTTTGCCTTAATATCTTGTTTCTTTAGCAATTTGTCAAAAATGGTTGGTTCTCATCATAACACCAGCAGTCTAGTCGTGGACAGTAGACTCATCACATGTACGTCAAAATGTGTGAGTAATGTACTCGTGTGTAAAAGTGTTTTTTTTTAAATGTTACATAGCGTGTTTTTATTTTTACAATTAATTACGAAGGACAAAGGTCCCTAACTTGAAAATGACTAAACGACCGTCGTGGACCTTGAAAGTTATAGACTATTGTTCGGTAAGCTCAACACGTTATACTTAAATAAACAATAGTCGGTATAACGAATATAAACAATAATAATATAACATTATATGACAAATATTGAATTTTTATAACTAGGTGGACATAAACCTATTTTATTTTAAACAGGTTTCCTGGCCAATAAAATGTCAAAAGAACGTCAAAGAAGAATAACAAGTGAAGTCTGGAACCATTTTACAAAACTTCAAGGCGGAGAAGGTGAACGGTTTGCAATGTGCAAGTACTGCTTTGCGAGGATGTCATACAAGACAACAGTTTCAAATCTTAAGAAACATGTCGAACGGAAACACCCAAATGAACATAAAACAATGGGAATAAATGAAAACCTCCCAATAACACAGGTATACAACTTATCAGGTAAAACTTCTTTTTTACCCCGAGGTGTCAGCTGAGAGGGTTATAATCTCACGACAAATTAAGAATATGTGCTTCGATTTTGAAAATCTTAACGGGAATCGATAAAACACATATGATTTCATCAGAAAAGTGTTTGCAAAAATTTCGCCCAACGGCTAATAAAAATGTTATAGCGTTATTTAGAAATTTCGTCCCATAGACAACTATTTTTATAAATTTTCTCCAATTTTCACATATACGGTAGTTTATCAAACGAAATATTTTAGCGAGTACTTTAAGAAAAAATAAAATATAATCCAAAAAAGTTCATGTGGCGCCCCTTATATCGCTATTTTAATGTCATTTTGCTATTTTTTACACTAACTAATTGTAGGCCTAACCAGTAATAATACAAACTATAATAATACTTTATTATAAATAATACTTATATTGTATTTACTAAACACAATTCTCAACTTTTCATGACTTTAAAAAATATTCAAGTTTTTATATTAATTTAGAATGGATTATTTAATGTTAGAAATCGACATGCAAGGCATTTGTTTTATCGCTCTCATTGCCACGCAGTGAGGGGTCCGGATTTCTCTTATGTGATCAGGGCCGGATTTCCCAATAGGCCCGGGCCTATGGGAGCAAGCTCCCAGGGGGCGCACGGCCGAGGGAAAAAGACAATATTTAAAAAATATCTAGAAATAAAAACAAATAGCCATAACTTAACATATTTTTTGAATTGATTACAAAAAAATCATTCTGATTTTGAAGTTCATTGGAACAAATAATTGTCGGTAAAGTTAAACTATTTTTCAACATTACGCATCAACTTCGTTACAATATCTCAAACACGGGAGAACTGGTTGTAGGGATATCGTCGAGATTAAACCTATTTTATAATGTATTACTTATAAATTTTTTATTTATTTGCCCAAATGACTAAATTGAACAAAACCTAAGTTATTAACATAGCAATGGCTATGCTTTGTTGCGGGTTGGATCGTTTTGTTTCAGTCCCACAAACATGAGCTCACTATTTAATACATAAAATTACTAAAAGTGTTTTAACCCTAGAACTGGCATGGTTAAAGCTAAAATTGGCCATCCTGTTTTTAGCGTTTTGCAAGCATATTTTTAAAAATTCGCCAAAAATAGTAAATGAACCCCAATCCAAAAGTGTTCAATATCTTTTTTGTAGAAGAAACTTCAAAGAATTTAAATATGCCACTAAAAATTAGTTTATTTTGAAATAGTAAAAGTTATTAGCTCAAGAAACAAAAAATGTTCAGTAACGAATGGAAAAAGTTCAACTTTAGGCCTACATAACAAGTAGTAAACATTTTTTGTATTTTTTTCGTAATTGTAAAAAAGTTTTGTAATTTAGTTCTAAATAGAACTGTATAAAAACATTTATCAATTTCAAATTTTTTATTTTGAAAAAAACAGTTTTTATGTTCCAAGTTCACGACTGGTAACAAACCTAGGCCTAGATTGTAACGTCATTTACTAATATATGCTTTGCCCAAAAATGAAATATTATTATAACAAAGTGTAGAGGATAAATCAAAGAAAAGAACGGTATACTTGTCTTTCCTTAGTTCACAAAAGTGTTTGAGTTATATTTATTTGAATAACAAAATGACATCAATCTAATGACATTTTGCCGTCGATAAAGGTCGGACAATAAGGATGCGTTGAATAACGTGGGAACAAGACGGAGCGGACGGTCACACAGACCGCTCTAATTATGTACTTTTCACTGATGTCTAGACAAATAAAAAACTGGTTATTTCTAGTTTTCTTATCACCGTTAGAAAGATCAAACTGTTCTCTACAAAATGGTGTAAAGAAATCTGTAAAAACGTAAGGCAGTGCCTTCTTAATATCGATTGACAAAATGGGCTGTTTCATTGGTTGAGAAACGTCCAATCGCAAGGGTTTACATTAATTCTTGAAGAAAATAGTAATTTTACAGTGACATCTGATTGGAAGATACCAACAGAAAGATAAAATCATGACGAATCCAATGGTATCGTTATAATTGCCAAAGAAATATTAGTGTAGACGGTCTTAAACGTTGAAGAAGTGGGAAATAACAGTACAATTGTATGCAAATTTCTCGCACGGAAAGAGCTGTAGACCAATGTGCATATTTTAAAACGATGATTACGTATGTAAATATACGTTTTACGATAAAGTTGTAAATAGAAAAATTAAAGTTTAATTCATTTCCTTTCCAATGGTGCCAGTTTTATTACGATTGGATGATTCTAAGTGGGTTAAATTATCGATTATGCAAATTTTCGCAAATGTGTGAAATTGTTGCGTTCTGCGCCTGAGAGAGGGTCATGCATGACCTTCTGCCAGTTCCAGAGTTAAGACGGCATTTGTTAAGCCCAGAACCAAGTAAATTACTCAAAAAACTTGCAATGATAAAATTGCATCGTAGAGTGGTGTTTAAGCAATTAACATATAGGCCTGATATAATTTTTTAATAAAGGTTTTTGGGGAAGTAACTTTAACCAGACTAGGGGGCGGAAAAAATTATTGGGCCTAGGGACGCCAAAATGCTAAATCCGGCCCTGTATGTGATAACATTTTGCCTCGTGACAAAACACTTTGTCTTATCATGCTGCCGATATAAGGGATTTCTGTTTTAACTTAACAGACCTTCAACCATTGGCTGAATTATTGCTTTTGCAACTTTACGAGTAGTTTCACAGTTTTGTAAATCTTCACGTTTTTAGATGAAGTAGTATATACATTTCTAAACACTTACTGGACTTTGCCCACCTTACATTAGAAACTGCTGTTCTAATTATATAATTGTTAGACAGAATGTGTTGTCGTCAAATATAATATTCTTTGCAGTAAGGCTTCATTTGTGTTATACAACACAAAGGCCTATGAACAACTAATGTGAAACCTCACTTCGGAGAATATTATATTTGTTGACAACACATCCTGTATAACAACTATACTGTTGGAACAGCAAGGTGGGTGAAGTACGTTAAGTTTTCAGTAAGTTAGTTTCACAATAGTAGGACGAATCTGGTTTGACCAACACCTCGAGACAAGACCCTTTGCAACATTTTAGACATCGCATACCCGTCTCATCTGGTTTATAGACCCTGATTTAGCAACGATGCACAAGAAGAAAAATATATATAGCCTATATAGTAATGGATTCATTAATTTTGTTTGGTACTTAGGCCTACATAAAACAACAATTTTTACATTTTATAAATTATTATAAAGAAATTAAATCAAGTCAGTAGCCTAACCGTTTTTTGAAACGTTTGACTTAATTATTTTTCCGAGTGAAAACTATTATTGATGAAAATGTTTCTATTTCGAAAGTAATCCCCTTGAATAGAAAATGAAGAATGTACTTATGAATTGAATAGCAACCAACCACTAACTATGACAATCCTTGTTTTTATTGAAATTTGTTGCTCGAAAGCAGAAGATACATTGTGCCATCGGCATCAACTGAGTCTGTCTCAAGTAGTAAGACGTAACAAATTAGAACTTATATTGTTCTCAACAATTTTTAAAAGAAAATTTCGGATTCGTATTTATAATATGTAAAGAGGTTATTAATATTTTTGTGATATAGCCAGCTTTCAACATTAACAGCTTTTATAAAATTAATATGAGTGTAGGCCTATAAATCAGGCAGGAGCTGGTTTTCTCCTTGTAATTTTAAATTAAGGTAATTCATATGTATAAAATGATAACTTATGTAGCCACTCATTACTTTGTAACTCAGCCATAGGGTGATTCATTTCATTGAAGAAAATTTTAATTAGTTCTCAGAGTTAAAAAAAAACTTAAGGAAGACTAGTTTTCAAATTACTATTCAAAAATAATTTCAAATATTGGAATATTTGTTTTGGATTTTGTTGCTAGCCTTCTGGTACCCAATAGGGTTTCATGATAGTTCTTGAGAGTTTTCTTCAAATTTTCAACATTGCAAAAGGTGTTCCTTAAGTTTGGATAGCAGCAGGGAGAACACATTAAATGTGTGACAATTTCTTTTTATCGTGATGAAACGTCCATTGTTCTTACATACATTTCTGACATCTCAGTTTAGTAGCAGTTAACAATAGTGCCTGCTAAACTTTATTAATTAATAAGCGAACTATTTGCTCCCTCATCAAACAAATGCATTTCATTGATGTAAATGGATAACCACCAGGTGTTAGGTTAGGTGGATATTGGAAAGCGTTTGACGCTAATCACAGGATGTGGCAAACCGCGACTTTTTGTAACATACATAAATGAATGGATTAGCGCATATTGGTAACGCGATGCTACGCAGTGCGACTCGCGTGGCACGACAGACATGTGGCACAGTGGCAGTCACACAGTTTCTCACGCCACACGTCTTACGAGTTTAGTACTCTACTAACGCTCAAAGGTTTTGGTGTCCAGTTGTGCACTTTCCATTATTACATTTTTCAGACGTTGGCCCAGGATAGAGGCATAAAAAATTTTGAAAATAAAATTGAATTTATTTGAATAATTAAGTTGAATTTTCAATAAACATAAAGTAATTTTTAATAAATATATATATCGACTGAATTGTTTATAAATATTTTTTGTTAATGAATTAAAACTGTGTTTTATATTAAGTTCTCTGCATTTAATATGAAATAATTTTTAATAAAGTATTTGGCGTTTGACAATAACCCCATACAAATTAAAAAAAAAATTTTGTCTTCATAAAGTCATAAACTAACAAGTGAAAATGTTTAAGGGATGTACATAGAAAGGACATAATATGTATCATCCCGTGTGCTTCTGTGAGTTTCGGTTCATCCAGAAATATTTAGTAAAAACAGCAAATAATTCTGGATATTCTGAAGTCATTTTAAATTAGATTAGATCTAATAAACATAGTTTTATCCGTGAATCATTCATTTTAAACATTCTAAGAAATAAAATGACATAAAACACGCGTGTCTACTGGGCGAGAGTTGAGAGCAACTGCGTTGTAATATGTGTTCCCCAAAGCGACACGTATGGCGCGATCATGTCGTGCAGCTTGCATCATGTCATCTCACATGTGTCCCAATATGCGTCCAGCCTTAATGATGTGTGCATAGTATGTACCAACGTCATCAACGTGATAGACACAGACAAAGTATAAGCCTGCCCTCGTGCTATTGACCATAGGCACATGTTTTCCGACAGTATTTTTTCATGAAGAAAAAGAAGAGGTTTCAAATAAATGCAATTATAACAACTTACAAGATTTTTGTAAATAGTAAACCTTGTTGTTTAAAGTTGCAGTCTTTCTTTCCCTTTTAAAAAAGATAAATTAGTTTAAACTTAAAGCTTGCAAGTCCTTTTGAGTATGATACTTCATAGCATGGCATATTTAATAGCAATACTATCAACAAATAGTTTGGTTATGTAAAAAATGTCTTATACTTAAATTAATTTACTTAAATTTCAATTTAGAGTAAAAATAATGTCTAATCACTACCAGGTAATACAGTAGTTGCATATGTATAAGACCGTTTGGTGGGATTGCTTTTTTTTTAGTGGACGACTTTCTTGTACCTGCGGGGGGGATCAATGTAGTTACGCCACTGAAAATTATTATACTTTTTATCTACCTCTCCACATGCAAAGTGGGTTTGGTCGTCGTGTGCAGCACATACTAGTTATTTAGAAAACATTTCTTATGGTCCTTGTTTGATTAATGCAAGCCTACATTTAAATACAGTATTACTGACTGTATGTCTCATGTTATTTGGAGAGATTAAAAAAAAAACTATCATTTCAATTCAGAGTCTTAGAAAGTCAATAGGTGTTCTGACAACTACAGGCCCTCATACTTTAGGAAATTATTATATAACTAGTGGACATGGCAATGCTTCGCTATTGCTTGATTTACCTAACCTAAAATTATATTCAGTTTTTGATCCAAATCAGTTGTTGATCAAAATCAGCTGTTGATCAAAATCAGCTGTTTTAAGCTTTTCATACGAACAGCTGTTTTTTGTGCCCCTGATAAAATCAAAAGAAATCTTTCTTCTTCTTCCTTAAGATTGACCTTCCATAAGATTAACATGGCAACTTTGAGGGCCAGTGGGGCGAAGCCCTTAACATACATTGAGCTCATTTTAAGGGAAGCACAACTTCAGAGTGAGCTCTGTAAAATAACACCAAAAATATCAAAATCGGTTAAAAACTCTAGGAGGAGTTCTACTCACAAAATAACCCCTAGCAAATTAATGATGTATATATAGATATAGATTTTTTATCTAAAACTGGTATAAATTAGTACGAATTATGAAAAATATTGTGGTAGCACCTTCAGGTTCTACATCATTTTTGTTAAATAAGGGTATGCCTCCATTAAACTCCGGGCCCATCATCGGCCTCTCCTTGGACCTGCCTGGAAGGCAATGCTACACACAACATTAAAAATTTCTTAAACAAATTTTAAGTAGTTTTTGAGTTTAATAGTAGTAAACAAATACATTTACACCTTTTCCTGTTTATAATATTCAGTATAACCTCAGTTATCCAAGTTTACAGATTAACCGAGGCAAATTTAAAAATTTGTTTTGTCAAAATCAATTCTGTTAACTTACAAATAAATTTATAAGTTAACTGAATTGATTTCAATAAAGAATTCATAGCTTGAGAGGATTTCTCAATAAGAGGATTTAGAATAAAAACTTGTGTGTTAGATTGAACAGTAAGAAAACAAAACTGTCGCTTGCCTTGTACATCCTGAAAACATTTCCGCTCCTTACCCAACGGAATAGTATGCTGACCTTTAGCGGACGGGTAGTATAGTGAATGACGAAGTGCTCTTACGCCTGTAATACATTCCAATCCTCGCGGCATCGTACTTAGGACTCACCGTCCATTCCCACAAGTTGTTTCTTCCCCCTGCTACTGTATTTTGTTTTTAGTAGGTGTCGGTGTTAAACTTTGTGAATGAGATTGTTTATGAGTGAAAAGCCAATGCGTGTTGTTTTATCTTTAACCCTTTTAGTGCCAGGCCCAATATGCAAGATTCGTCTAAAAGTGCCAAGCCGTTTTTGCACTTTTGTAGTGCTTTTATATAACACTTCATAACTTATAAACTATTCATGCTATACTAATAAAAATTTTAACTCATCTAAAAAATACTATAATGATGTTGATACTTAGATTGAAACTGGTCAACCTTTATTAAAAAAATTAAAAAAAATTCACAAACAGCTGGTTTTAAAACAAAAATTTTGTTAAAAACTGAGTTTGGAGTGCCATAACACTATTTGAATCATTCACTATCATATTAAAGCATAATTGGACGTAGTTATGCAAAAAGGAACCATGCCACTCTGCCTCTAAACTGAGAAAAATGGCTTCAAAGTTGACAGTTGATTCTAATTCTGTTTGATGTGCTAGAATTGTTTTTTATATTTTTTATTTTAAATGAATGATTTTAGTTGTTATTTTATAAAGTGAAATATATAAACTTTGGCAGAATTTTAAAATAATAAGGAAAATGTGGGTTGGTTCCTTTTGGTATTTTTTCAATATTTACAGCAAATAGTGACCATGTTACTTGGTTCCTTTTTGCATTATAATGTAAAGGTATTTAAGGTTAGTTAACCCCTTGGCTCTCAACATCCGATTTTTCGGATGTTCGGAAAAAAATCATTAAAAAATCGAAAATGATTATTTTTTATCAATCTAGGAATAGTTATTTCCATTTCACATGATAAAGTATACAAAATTGATGTAAATTTGAGGATGAATGAAAGTAGTGTTCCCCCATATGTCGTAGATTGTTTTTTTTTAAATAATATATATAATATATACAGAAATACGACAGTAAAATTATTCAAAACATCTCAAGCCTTTAGACCAGGTAACTAGTCATATCCCGTCAGCTTGGAAGCGAGCCAACCACCGTTTGCTTTACTTCCGCCCTCCTACCCTCAAACCACAGATATGAAAAGCTACCTGGTCTCACGAGAATCGAACCCAGGATCTTCTGATCAGGAAGACCCCACGTTACCTCTCGGCTACTAAGACTTGTACAGAATAAAATGCTCTTAGATACTTTACAAAACAACCATATTGCCTAACTCGCCCCTTCTTGCCTACCGTCGTTATAAGCGAATTCTTTTCTTCGCGTTAAAACTTTGTTATTTCGAAATAGTAGTGTAACTTTTTTATTTAGCAAGATATTGTCCCAAAATTTTTAACATAAGTATACAATAAAATGTGTCTTAAAGTTATATGCAAGTTTTCAAGTAATATATTTTTCCTCTATCTGTTTTCTTTATACAAACTTTTTGTTATGGTATGTAATTTTTTTTTTACTAAATTTGGTGGTATGTTAGAAAAATGTTTATAGTAGAAAATATTATTTATAGGTCTACTATTCCTTTCAAATTCGGAGAAAATGCCTGGGACTGAAAGGGTTAAACTACATGGTTCTTTTTCGCAAATTATGGTTCTATAAATGATTGTGTTACTTCAATATTGCAATAAAGAACCAAGCTACTTGGTTTTCAAAGGTAAAATTTTAAAACTAAAGGTTTGAAAGAACCAAAGCACTTGAAACTTTTTTGTAAAATGTAGAAGTTCCATTAGCAAATTGTCTGTTTTTTTCTTCAAAAATACCCAAAATATCAAGTATTGTGAGGCTTGATTCTTTTTTGCAGAAAATAAAATTCACTGAGCTGAACATCATGAGACCCATATCTCATTTTTTACAATTTTGTGGGATGGTTCCTTTTTGCATAACTACGTCCAATTATTATTGAAGAAGAATATATTTTATACATTATTAGAAAAAATCATAAAAATCCACTAAAAAATAAAAAAATACATTAAAAAAACAAAGTTTATATCACGCGCCTTTTTTTTACAATAACACAATTGGTAAAGAAGAGTAACTATTTATACTAATTAAAAGTAAATATTGAGTCACTACCATTTTTATCTTTAATTTATAAATAAATTCGAAGAAATTTTAAGTAAAACAAAGAAATGAAGTAAACACACTACGCCTAAATAGTTTATAGTAAACAAAGTTTGTAGGTTAGCTAGGCCTAGCCTACAGTAACTATCACTAAAGAAACACAAATTAAGAATATATTAAACTAAATGAACAACAAAAGTTAATTCAAATAAAACACAATACCAAAAAACACAAGTCTATTGTCCTAAAATATATAAAAATACAATAAACATTCTAATAAACACAACAGTAACAATGTTTCAACTCAACTACGCTAGACCTTGCGTCTGCTAGGCCGGAACAGCTGTTCACTAAATCGATAGTATTTCAACTATTTTCTGTCCAAATAAGATTATTTTTACATAGGTTTAGAGCTGAAAGATTGCTTTATACAACTAAGTGAACGCCAACGCCATCTGTTAGAATTCATAGGAACTATGTGCACAAATACTAAATGCGCCGATACAATCGGCGTTGGCACTTCTTGCATACGTATGTTGCGCCGATTGCATCGGCGCGTGGCATTAAATGGGTTAAATCAAAAATGGGAAGCAATTAAACACATTGAGTTGAATCAATAAGAAAAGTTGCAAGTGATTTACTTATTGGGGAGGACGAAATATATTGAAAGTGGAAATCTCAGCGGTACTTAAATAAAGAAGAGGCTAGACCAGTGGTCGCCAAACTGTCGATCGCGAACTACCGGTAGCTCGCCATCACGGAGGCATCGTTCCGTATTTCAAAAATCATTGCACAGAAGAAAAACCTATATGAAGATGGTGAGTTAGTAAAGATGCATTTTTAGAAGCGGCAGATACATTATTTGATAGTTTGAAAAATAAAACAGAGATAATTGCTGCTATTAAATCTGTACAGCTTTCTGCAAACAGTAATGAGAAGGGTTGAGGATATGAGCTGTGACGTTACCTCACAACTTAAAAATGATTTTGAACGCTGCAGTTATTTTTCCTTGCAGCTTGACGAATCTAATGACATAATTGATGCAGCTCAGTTAGCTGGTTTTGTAAGAATGGTTTTCGATAACTTTGAAACAAAAGAGGAGCTGGTTAAAATTATACCCCTTACAGGTCATACCACAGGTCATATTTGTAGCAGTAAAATCTCTTATTGGCTCTGAAAATATCCCTTTGATAGAATTAGTGAGTTTAGCAACCGATGGCGCTCCTGCTATGGTCGGTGTTGAGAAAGGATTCGTAGCTTTGTGTCAAAAAGACAACTCATTCCCAAAATGTATTTCTTACCATTGTATAAGCCACCAGCAATCATTATGTGGAAAGTTTTTAATTATGAACAATGTTACGAGCAACATGTGTTCAACAACATTTTGAGGAAGACAGTGCTGCAGTGGAGATGGAACTTAACTTACCTTTGTGAGGTTTCTTTCTCAAATATGAAAATTATAAAAAACAAAAAATACTCTCCTTAAAAATATTCAGAAAACCGACAACTACAGTGCAAACAATACACGCATCCCATCACCCACAGGAACAAAATATGGCAGCTTACAATAGTTTCATTCATAGACTTTTAACCGTTCTCATGTCACAAGAGGATTACAACACAGAATTACAAATAATTAAATACACAGCCTCATCTAATGGATACGATATCGCCGTGATAGACAAGTTAGTCAAAAAACATAAAACAAAACAACGGAACATAAATCCCAAGCCTAAGCAAAAGTACATAGCATGTGAATTTGGAAATAAATTAAATTACACGCTCAAAAAAGTCATGGCAAAAAACAACATCACTGTGACATTCAAAACCATCAACAAGCTCGAGAAAATTATAAGAACTGAAAACTCTCGTAAATTAAGCAAAGAAAAGAAAACAGGGATCTATGAAGTAACTTGCAACGATTGTCCTAGTCATTACATAGGCCAAACTGGACGCCCTTTCTTAAAAAGGTTTAAAGAACACCTACCATCCAGGCATTTAAATCCCACAAAGTCGAGTTACGCAGAACATCTTATCAGTAACGCACACACATACACGGATTTTAAAACTAACATGAACATTTTACACGTGTGTAAGAAGGGGCGTATTATGAATGTTTTGGAAGAATACAAGATATACAAAGCTAGAAAAAATAAAGCACATCTGCTAAATGACCAACAATCGTTTCAATCCAACTTAATATTTGACACTGTTATTGGCACAGAAAGTATGGATCAACGTCTAATGGCAAAGCTTGATAACAACAAGGACGCAAGGACTAACTTCAGTAGCGTAGTGACCGGCCTAGCGTGAGCATCGCTATAAAAAAACAATACTTAAACTTTTAACGATCTCCAATACGGAGTAAAAATTTGTATGTGTAGTTATGTGTTAGTGTTATTGTGTCATTGTAGAAGTACCTGAAGATGGGTGAATGCCCGAAACCCCGGTCGTAAGAGAAGAACAAAAAACAAAGGATTAGATTGACATACTAAAGAAGGTAAAAATAATTACTTAGTTAAATAAAAAACAAGTTTAGAAACCGATTCACTGATGTGCACTTAGACAACTGCATGCGAATGGCATCAACTTCGTACTCGCCCAATATTAAAAACATTATTGATGGAAAAAAAGAACATCATCCTTCTCATTAAGTATGCTAACCTTGTATTTAGAATCAGTAGGTAAAATGAGAAAATAATTTTTATATGTTAAAATTAAGGCATGAAGTAAAGTAAACATTTACAAAAAAAGTCATGTATTTAAGTAACATATGGGCATTATATAATAAAAGTAAGACACACTAAAATGATTGTTATTTATTTTAACCAGTAATTTTTTTGTAGCTCATTACAGATTTCAAGAATGGTGGAGCAGCTCAGTGGCCTAATAAGTTTGGCGACCACTGGGCTAAACAATCGATGAAAAAAAGCGAGCATGAAAAAACTTCAGAGGCGTTATGTTTGTGGTTTTTATTACAGTATCCAATTTCTTTTATTTGAGCACATTATCAAACCTTCTTTGTTTATTTAAAACTATATCATTTAAAGCTAAAGAAAGTAGATTTTGAAGTATGGCTCCAAATCAGCCTGTAACGACCTAAATGATGCGGGAACTCACACCTCATTGGTTCTCTCAAGGCCTGCCTGGTCCCTTATCGGATAATCGAGGTTCTACTGTATACAGTATTAATATCCACTAACCTAGGCCTACATGTACAAATAGACCTAGATAATAAGTACTTGAAAGGTTAAAACAATCCATCATTAGTCGGATTGGTGAACAAAGATCTGGCGACAAAAAGAAATCCTTAATAACTACATTATAAATAAGCTTTCATTTAGGTTTTTTAGATGCATTATTTCTATTTATTATTATTTTTTTAATGTTTCAGGATTTTGAACAGGTGATTGAGGAGTACGAAATTGAAAGCGACTCACCAGAAGTAATAGAGCTTGAAGAAGAGGTTATGCACATTACCCCTAATAAGCTAATGATGCCTAAAAAGACTCTATTGAATCCAACTCTCATGAAAACTCCTTTGTCCCTACCACCTCAAAAGAAAATCAAATTAAGTCACCCGAACAATAAATCCCAAATGATACAAGATGCTATAAACATTCTCAGTACAGTTTCCCATGCAGAGCCGACACCAGAAAATGATGAAGACGAGTTTTCTCAGTTTGGGAAATATCTTATATCTCAACTCAGGCAACTTCCTCTCGTTAGCGCTCTACAGTTACAAGAGAAATTTCAAAGTTTACTGACTAGGGAAAGGATAAACATAATGTTGAAATCAAATGACTCGCATTCTACTTTGAAGCAGCATCAGTGTAGCCAACATCACAACCAGTGCGCACCAGTAGAAACTTCGTGCTCGTGTCAGACACAGAGTCTAGAAACACAAGACCGATCGACGCAGTACCAAATTATACAAACCAGTGACCACAACCAGAGTGCGGGGAACATTGAAATTTCATATGTATCATCCAAAGCGGAATCACATGAACAAAATACAGAAAATATAAGTTCTTCGAAATGTTTGTCAGATTTATAATAAACTACTATTCTGTTATGCAACTTCTATAGTAACTCAACCCATAATTAATTGTGATACTAATATATAGCCTGCAGAGTGTCCCTAAAAACCTTTGTGGGGGGGGGGGGGATCGGGTTGAATTCATTGAAATAAATCAAAAATGTTCAGTAAATTTTTGGAATTCGGCTTAGTTGAAAACTGTCAACATTAAAAAAAATGATGGTTTTAGGTTAATTTTGGTTGTTGTAGGCAATTACTAAGAAATTATGTTTTTAGTTTTTTGTCGATAACTCCGTTATCCTTTGGACCTACAAAAAAACTATATTGTCTGTCGTTAAAAAAGAAAAATGTTTTGTCTCTTGTACATATTTTGTAAAGTTGACGGTTTTCAATACATTCCACGTTCAAAATTTGTAACTGCCGCCATTTTGAAAATTATAAAAATTTATTCTTTGTGTTTGGGACACTTGTAAATCGTAACAGTCAAAATGCTTTTCCAAATTTGAACTCGATATCTCATCTATTTCTGGAGTGATAGTGAGTTTTTGTAAAAAAAAACATAATGGCGGACTAAACTTAGTCGAATTTGATAAAAAGTTACTGAAGTCAATCCGATCCTGCAAAGCTTGCTAAGGTTTTTAAGGACACCCTGTATGTCCCAGGAGAATTTACAGTTCAAAACATCTTTTAGAGATTCATGGTACTTAGTAGTTATTCTTTTAAACTAGAAATACCGCTCTTGTCTGAAAGCATGAGATGCTGGGTTTGACCAAGGCCGACTCTACTACAGGCCGGAGTGCTTCCCCCTTCCCCTAGCCGCTACGTCACAGTCTGGGTTGAACTCAGCCATAGTGTAAGTGGAGCGCGCTTTCATTTACTCGTTCCTGGACCTTTTTACAGTCATTTATTTATAATGAAACTTATATATTTGATTTCTGCGTGAAATACGGAATACAGCGATGTAAAAATCTTTTACTTAAGTAAATATTAGAATTTGTATTAATTAAAAGTATTCAAGATTTGTGATAGCGGGACACGAAAAAGTCACACAGCGTCAACATTTTTTTGTTTTTGAGGTAAAAACAAACTACAACTTTTATTTCACATATTTTTCGATAAGTTGTTTAGTTTGTTCAATAATCAAAGGTAAAGGCCGGGACATCGGTCATTTCAACTCGTGCCGCTAGTTAAAGAAAAAGATATGACAGCGCCCCACAGTAAAAGTAATGATTACATTGATCTTATAAATAGGGACAACTTAAAATATCCAACTGATTTAACAATAGGCATACTGCAATGTATGCTAAAAGTTTTTAAGGTATTGATTAGTAGTAGATTTGAGAAGCAGTTTCTTCTCTGTGCTTCACAAAAAAAATTACTGTGCCACCTCTGTCTAGAAGCTTGCACCAGTACACTTGAAGAGAACTGTGAAAAGTGCCAGAAACCTCTGTCCGATATAGTGCATGTAGTATTTTAAAAAAGTCCAATATTTTGCTCAATAACTATGCTAAAGTTAGATCAAACTTTTGTGACTCCAGGTTGTCAAGAAAAAGTAAAGTGGATAAATTTATTTAACTTATAAAGACTGCGTATATCACCATTTCATCACCAAACGTTATTTTTGAGCTTAATAAAATATAATTGTATGTAGTTTAAACGTAGATTTTAATTTGTGAAAGATATTTGCTGTAAAATAAATTTGAGTGATCAATTATGTTTACGCTCTAATTATTATATTATAATTGGTTTCTGTTACTTTTATAAAACCTAGATATAGCATAAAAACCAACTGCAATATATGTAACTTCGATACTTATGTTGTTTTATATAGATAAAAAAGTATTAAACTACTTATAAACATGTTTTAGTATTAAGTGGTTTGTTATTTAATTAAGTTTAAATTTTCAGCGAAATAGGACGAAGGGTTTCGACAGTAGACCAGTTTAAAGCAGAGTATGTCGGGGCGCGCCGTATGTTTCTTACGGAAGTCACCGGCCAGGTAGCACTCTGACCATGACGTCACGAATTCAGCGCTCCGGCCTGTAGTAAAGTCGGCCTTGGTTCGACATATGTTGGAGCTAGATTATTTTGAGTTAATATTGCTCAGTGCTATTTCTACGATCATAACATTAGCTATGAAAAATAGAAATTCAGAAAAAATGAATTATATTTTACTCATTTGTATTTTTTATTTGTTAGAATGATTTAAACTGTATTTTCTTGAATTTCAATTGCTACCATTTATAAAAGTATGGTAAAAAAAGTTTTCTTTAGAATGCATTTATTCTAACTTGGATTGTTTGTTAACATTACTTGTATAATTTTTTTACATCTTATATTGTTACTTTCTCACTTTACTATAGTATAGAGAAAGTATAGTGATGGCAAAAAAATCAATGTTGAAATTTTTGTGGAAATATCCGTTTTGGGACCCCCTGAGTCCAAAAAAGTAGTTTTTACACAATGTCTGTCTGTATGTATACAAAGCTAGAGCGAAATCTATTCTATCGATTTCAAACAAATTTGCACCAGACATGTCAAGTAGGCCTGTATAGATGCACGAAAAACGGTTTTGAAAAATTTAAAAAAAACAACCCCCTTTTTCGTGCATTTCATTTTTTATTGGCACAAAAACGTTCTACAATGTTTTACAAAGAACAGGTGCTTCGTCATTACAAATATCTTAATAAACTAACAATACAAAAGTCAACAAGCATACATAGGTCTCCTTAATTAAAATTCAATTAAAACAAAAAACATATAGCACACAACATAACACAAATACATAACACCTCTATACAATCTCAACAATTATCTTAGATTTTCCCCTTTCTAATGGTGCAGAATTATTAGGTCTAATTTATAGGATTTTCCATATATTCACTTACATTGTAATAAACTTTATCTAGTATTTTATATTTTATTTTCTCTTTAAAGGCACGCAAGTTTAGAATTTTATAATGATTCGGTAATTTGTTATACAATCTCATACCCGAATATTGCGGGCTTTTTTCAAATAATTGTAAGGAATGTTTTGACAATTTAAAATCTTTATTATTTCTAGTGTCATACTTGTGGTTAAATTTAGTTTCATCCGGGAATTTATCTCTAAAGTTATGAGTCCAGATTAAAATTTCACATAAATATAGACCAGGAACAGTTAAAATACTTAATGTTCTAAAGAGTTTTTTACATGATCTATTAGGCCTAGAATTGGTCATCTCCCTAATTATTCTTTTCTGGAGTCTAAAAATCTTATCAATATTTACAGAGAGGCCCCATAAAACAATGCCATATCTCAGTATGGACTCCACATAACTGTAGTACACAATTTTACACGTATTAAGTGAAACACTATCTTTCAAGTGTGAAAACATGTATGTTATTGATCTTAATTTATTTTGAATAATACCTACATGACACTTCCAATTTATATTTTCATCTATCATTACACCCAAAAATTTATGAGATTGTACAGCATCCCAAGATTTACACATTTGATTCTTATGATTTATAGCAGAGAAATGGATTATTTGAGTTTTCTCAACATTCAGTTTAAGTCCATTATGACTGAACCAACTGTCCATCTCTTTCAAAGTATTTGCAAGTAATATTTTAAGTTCATCCATTGACTTACATTTAAGTATTGCAGTTGTATCATCTGAAAATAGGATTAGATCTTTATTAATTGCTTTAGGTAAGTCATTTATATACAACAAAAAGAGAAACGGACCTAATACCGACCCCTGTGGTACCCCAAAAGTTATGTCTTTCCATTGAGAAATATATTTACTACCGCTTTTGTGCACTATGGTTCTCTGTTTCCTGTTACAAAGATATGACCTAATCAAGGAAAAACAACTGCCACCTATTCCGTAATCATTCAACTTTGCCAATAAAACAGTGTGATCAACACAATCAAAAGCCTTGGACAAATCACAGAACATACCCGCAGTAATCCATGATCTATCCAAAGCCTCAGCGACACCATTTACAAAATCAATCAATGCCGACCCAGTACTGTAATCCCTTCTAAAGCCAAATTGTTTGTTATAAATTAATTTGTTTTCATTAAAATATTTTACTAGCCTAAAGTTAATAACCTTCTCAAAAATTTTTGAAAAATTACTCAATACCGAGACAGGGCGATAATTATTAATGTCAGATTTAATCCCTTTCTTAAATATTGGAGAAATTTGAGAGTATTTCAATCTTTCTGGAAAATTTCCCTCTTCCAAACATTGATTTATTATGAATGTAAGTGGTTCCAAAATTACTGGCACAGCAGCCTTGATCAACCTTACCGGTACCTCATCCCAACCAACCGATTTTTTATTTTTTAATGTTAAAATTATTTTTTTTACTTCACTTTCAGTTGCAAGATTTAAATTACTCAGTGAAAAACTTGCTTCACAACATAATTCTTTAATAGTATAGTGAAGACCATTCGCTGTTGCTTTAGAAATATTCATCCTTTCGACAATGTTTGAAAAAAAATCATTGAAAGCTTCAGCAACTGCAATAGGTTTATCTACAATACAGTCTGCATCATCCCTCAAAACTATCGAACTTCTATCTAGATCTTTTTTTAAATTTAGTTCCTTGTTTATTACCTGCCAAACCGCCTTTGATTTATTACTAGCATTATTTATGTAAATATTATTTGACATTTTTTTAGCAGCCCGAACAACTTTCCTAAAAATGTTTTTATATCTAATTACATATTTAAGAAACTCCACATCTTTACTAAATTTAGATTCCCTGTGCAACTCCCTTTTCCTCTTACTTGAAATTTGTATACCTTGAGTAACCCAGTTTAGAACTACTGACTTTTTCTTTGCCACTCTACAAAAAGTCTTAATTGGAAAAACATTATTGAAAGACATAATGAAATTGTTCAGAAAGTTATTGTAATTTTCATTAACATCTAACATAGGATTGAATACTAAGCATTTTTCATTTTTTAATAATTCAACAAACTCCGTAATTTTGTCTTCACTAAAAATTCTTCTACTAAATCTACTAGGATTTCTAGTAGGTGTAAATTGATCCATTTGCGGTAGACTTATAAATAAAGCTGTATGATCTGACAATCCCAGTTCTAAATTAAATTTTTGCAAGATTTCATATTTATTATTTGTAAGCACATTGTCAATACAAGTCTGACTATTTTATGTCATTCTTGTGGGTTCTATAAAATGTACCGTAAAGCCACTACATTTCACGATCTCATTCAATTTAGAGGAAAAAGAATTTGCCTCTAAAATGTTAATGTTAAAATCAGCTGCAATTAAAACGTACTTTATCCTACTCTCTTTTTGTAAGAGTGACATCAATTTTTCTAGCCTGCTTAAAAATTGTTTCCTTACATTATAATTTGGAACAGTATAAACTGAAACCACCAACAACTCATAATTTAAAATTTCTATACTAGAACTCTCAAATACCAAGTCCTCATTTAAAACAGTTAGATCTTTCCTTACTTTGTATTCATATGACTTATCAACTAATATGCAAGAACCCCCTCTCCTATAATTTTTCCTTACATAAAAGTCACCAACAACAAAACCAGTCTAATTTAAACAATATAATAAGCTAATTGAGTCTCTATTTAGCCAGTGTTCATTAAGAGCAATTACCTTTACTTTTTGCCCCAAATCTATTAAAAATATATTCAGCTCTGATATTTTTTCTGCATTCAATCCCTGCACATTATAATGCATAAACCAGTTTACATTCACATTCAAAACCGTTCTAAATTTCTCTTCACATTCATTTGCTTTAAAATCTAACATATTACAACTATTTACTATTAAACTACTTCCATTTATATTTTCTACATTCATGGAACAGGTGGCAGTGTGTTGATTTCCCCGTTTTTTTGAAATGTTTGTTGTAATGCCTGAGAGTAGCTCCGTCCACACTCTCCAGTGCCCATCTGGTCTCCTTTCCTTTGCAAAACACAATTTAAGTCTCTACCGACAGTACTCACATCTTTAGCCTTTGATAACCATCTATCCAGAAAATTACATTTTTTACCAAACTCAGCGTTACCCAGAACTTTGGGTTTTTTCACTTTTTCTAGCCAGTACATAATACTAGTTTGTTTCAAAGCAGGTCTTTTTTGTCTTTCTTCAGTATTAGTTAGATTAATTAATTCATAATACCTATTGCACATAACTTTTTTCCCAGCAATATTAAGATGAAGCCCTTGTCCATAGAAATGTGTGTTGTCTAGTCTATTTTGTTTCAAAAATTTACACTTATGTTTTGTATAGTTTTATTCGTGAAGCTATTTATTGCTTTATGAATTATCAAATTAGCAAGTTCACCTTCAGACTGAAATTTAGTATTTATTGGAATCTCTGTTAAGATTAAGTTAGTTTTTTTTGACAATGGCAAAATTTTACACAAAGCTCTGTTTATTGTATACTGGAATGGCAGCCCATTATATACATCATTTGCCCCACCTATTATTATAACAAAGTCATTTTTGTTAAAGTTTTTTGTCAGAGTATGAATATCTTCAATTACACCTTCAAAATCCGCTCCAGGTTTCACAATTGCACTCACACTGAAGTTCACTCCCAATCTATTTTGTAATAACTTAGAGCACGCTCTACCATGGCTATCTCCCAAGATTAAAATTCTTTTTTCTCTATTTCTGATTGGCTCTTCATTAACATGTACCTTAGATTTTGTAGATTGTTCAGAAACAGTGTTTCCTTTATTTCTCTGTATCTTACATGAATTTTCAATATCCTCCTTTAAAGAATGGCAGTCCAACTTTGTTGCAATACTTTCACTCAAAGTGTAGCTTTTTTTGTTCATTGTAGTTAATATTTTCTGTGGACTGCAAGTAGGCATGTTTAACGTTACAAGTTTACCATTTTTTAAACCATTTACCTCACTTTCCAAACCAATAATTAATTCCTCTCGTTCTAACACTTTTAAAGCAAGATTAGTATTTAACGTTTTTATTTCAACCAGCTCCAAACCTTGCTCGTATATTATTTTATTTAATCTATCTATTTCATGTCGCAATGTTATATTCTGTTCTATTATTGAATCACAATTTCCCTCCTCAATTTCCATGCTTGTATCTCCATCTTCTATTTGCTTGTCAAGAGATTCAAAACATTTTTTGCATAAAAATAAATTAGAGCTATCCATATATAATTCGGATGGTTTCAATTTTTGGCACTTAAAGTGGTACCACTTTAAACATTTGCAGCACAAGATACCAGAAGTTTTTACATTTTTTAAACAATCTGGACATATTTCATTATTTCGTACCATTTTTTGAAAATAAACACAAAGTTCTTATCTGACTGGTCCTATGTCAACAATCTTCAAACTTGAAGGTTTTAAGTTATTTAAACAGGTCTTGAAATTGGAGCTAATATTTACATAACAAAGTCCACATAAACCCAGTTTGAATGTTCAAAGCAAAAACTGTAGTATTCAGTTTTGAAATATTTTATGCTGATTTACTAGAAATCAAATTGTCAAATCCAAAAAGTACTTACATACAAATACTCCACAACACACAACAACACCAAAACATAAATTTTAGTTTAAAAGATTAAAAAATACTCAGTAAAAACTTCGTCAGATGAGGAGCAAAATAATACACAACCTATCTACTTGAAACATCTATCCAACTATGCATCTATACAGGCTTACTGGACATGTCTGGTGCAAATTTGTTTGAAATTGATCGAATAGTTATCTCTCTAGCTTTGTATACTTTTACTTAAGTTGGAGAATAACTAATAAATATTATTATTATTATCTAGAGAGAAAACTATTCGATCGATTTCGAACAAATTTGCACCAAACACGTAAATCAGGGCTGTATAGATGCACGAAAACTGGTTTTGAAAATTTTTGAAAAACATCGCCATTTTTGGCCAAAAATCCACAAAAAATCAGATATTATTTTTTTTATAAAAAAACGGCTCTAATGATTGTAATAAAATTTGGCTTATTTGTAGCCCTTAATGTACCCTACCATATGGAAAAAACCGCATCTTTCTAAAAATTCTCGTTTAGCTAATAATAATAATAACTGATTTTTGGGGTCTTTTTTGGCCAAAAAAGGGTTTGTTTTTCAAAAAATTTCAAAACCTTTTTTTGTGCATCTATACAGTCCTAATTGACATGTTTGGTGCAAATTTGTTCGAAATCAATCGAATAGTTTTCTCTCTCGCTAATAATAATAATATTTATTAGTTACTCTCTACTTTAATACAATTATGAAGTCACAGCTAATCTGTTTAATAATCATATTTAATAATTTAAATATGTTTGCGAGAAAGTATCTGCCAGTTTCTGGTACCGTTTATATTAATTTAATTACTTGAAGCTAGTAACACAGCTTAAAAATATGTATGCTTCTTTATGAGAGTGTACTAAAAAGTCAACATTATACCTAATTTTTTGCTCTTGATTTTGGGGGGTGTGGTTTATACTATCAATCAAAATCAGCGCACCCCAAACAAAAATCCTATCTACGGGCCTGTCGTGTTTGATATCTATTTGCTTAGAATTAATTACTGAATCATAATAATTCAAAATCACAATCATGCTAATACATAAGTTAACTTTAAAATACAATATAAAAAGACTAATGCATAGAGGACAATTCCCAATTGGTGATGCACCTTTCCTGATGAGGGTCGGTCATAATCCCCTGTGTTTGTGTGAGTGGGAAGGTTCTAAGAATGACGACCGCCTTCCCTGTTTGCACAAAGTAATATCAGATGTAAACCTATCACTATCACATATAGTGTATGCCTAGCTATATTTTAGGGTGACCATAGGTCCTGAATTTTAGTTTTCCAAATAAAATATTTATACACAGACATCTTCCAAAAAAATGTACTGTATATATATTTGTCAAGTTTGTACATTATTTAATTTGAGTGTACATTTTGTGAATCCAATTTGGTAAGTGTTTTTCTTGTGTACATTTTTCTTAAAAATCATATTGGTGGAATGTACAATTTTTATTTCACTAATTATTTAGTTTTAATGAATGATACTACCAAATTAATTACCATACTCGAATGTATTAATAAGATTGTGTCCTAAATTAATTGTATTTAAAAAAACAAAAATTCGGCTAAAAATTTATTTTGTTAATACATCTTGTTGTGTTTATTTCAGATTTCCTTTAGCATAATGTTTAAATGTGTTGCTTTAACTCGTTAGAATAATTCATTTCAATGTTTGGCTTAGTAAATGGTTAATATACAATAATAATGTTTAATAGGTATCCCAAAATTTTTGTTGGCTACATAAAAACCAATATTGTTTCTATTTAAAATGCATAAAACTAATGTAATGGTAATTTGACATTTGTGTTCTGCCTATAATTTTTAAGGTATTGAAATGAACTAAGTGTCGTCAGACAGAAAAAGAGCCAATGTTAACACAGTTTTTGCTGAAATAAAATTTGACTACTGAGTCTTAAAATATAAAGGTCAAAGCCCCCCGCTCCCCTGAAACCACCCTTTGATAAATCGCTATTTTAATTTTTCAATTCATTTTTTCGTGATTTTAAAATTATTTTCTCAGTCAAAAATGCTCCGATCAAGATTTACAAAGTCTCACTTTAAAAGTTTTTAAATTTACTACAACTTTTCCATTGAAAGTCAAGCGTTTTATCCAATGATTTACAAAATATAAGGAAAAACCAAAAAATGTCCAATTTTTCACGGTTTTTGTTGTTTCAAAAATTCCACAATAAAAATCATTGGTTCCGAAGGTGGTATTTTCCTCAAATCAAAATGTAATCAATTTGCTGTTAAATTTTATAGCATACAAAAATTTCTATTGATGTCTAATGAGCCATAAATTAGTAATAAGATTATGAATTGGCATGTTAGTAATGAGCCATCGTAATCTCTTATAAACACATAAGATTTGATCTTGTGTCGGAGAAGAAACCTGTGGCAGCGATCAAACTCCCACAAATAACTAACTGGGGAGAATATAGAGAGATTCTTAAGGCTGAATTGGAAGAAGACGTTGGTCCAATCTTGACTCCAACGAGTTTTGATTATGCTTCTGATAGGCTTAAATCTTAAATTTTTACAGCTTTTGAATCAAACTGCCCTGTGTCATTTCCCAAGGCTAAAAGAGAGGTGCCATGGTGGAATAGTGCGCTTTGTAAGATGAGGAAAGAGGCTAGGTGTCACTTTAACCGCGCTAAGCGTACTAAGGAGAGGGGAGCTTATAGAATGGCCCTTATCTCCTACAATAAAGAGTTAAGAAGATCTAAGAGGAGATCTTGGAAACAATTCTGTGACAAAGTCACGGAGATGCCTGTGACTGCTAGATTGCAAAAGGTACTCAAACAGGAGTACACTAGGCCTATGGGTCTTTTAAAGACGGATAATGGGGAATACACCAGGGATCGTAGAGGATCCTTGGCGCTTCTCTTAGATACTCATTTTCCTGGCTTATGCTGATGCTTGTAATACCGCAGTGCCTATTGATCCTGGCTCCTCGTGGTTAAGGCGGGGATCAGGCAGCACTGCCTCCCTTACTATATTCTCGCCTAATAAGGTCAAGTGGGCTATCAACTCGTTGAAGCCGTTTAAATGTCCAGGTAGGGATGGTATTTTCCCTGCCTTTCTGCAACATGACCTTGATATACTCCTGCCAAGTATAAGGTTACTGTAAGGTTACAACATAGGCCTAGCCTAGATTGGTATTTCTATTGCCTTTTGGAACTATTAATCATTAAGCTTAATTTAATTAAGCGACCATTATTGAGAAAACAAGCGTCAGGGAGAATACAGCATTCGTTATGCCTCCCTGGGTAATCAACTAAAATCAGAATAATATCTTTAGAGTTTTATATTGTCGCGATTAGGGCGTTCTTTCATTTTTTATCTGCAGAGAATTCAATCAGTCACCAAAGTCTGCCAGTGCTCACTATCCTCAACCTCCAGCTATCCCATCCAATACTATAAAAATATTTTTTTTTTTTTTTTTTTTTCTCGCAAGGGGGGGAGACTGCAACGTTTAGCCAACTCTACCATAATTACTCTTTTAACAGTTGGCTACATTGCTTTAGGATATAGCGCATGCGCAATACCGATAATCTGTTCAACATCTGATATCCAAACCAGAGTGCTAGGAAACTTCAAGCAGGCAACAAGGCAGACCATCATTTCGCCAAGAAGGCCTAGTTCTCTCAAATTGTTACCTAATTCAGTCCGGTATTACTATTGATAAATTATCTAATTAAATTATAACTAAAGTCGCGTGTCGATATAATTAAGAAACAACTGTCCGCGTAACGTAGAGAAAGATAGAAGTGCGTAATACATTAGTTGCAGGCTAAGTCGAGTATCGTGAACGGTGACAATTCTTTCGCGGTAGAATTAACATATTATTATATTTCGTTATTCGAGTATCAATAGTTTAAACGTCATCAAATGCTGGCTAGTTTTCGGAATAGGTAACGGCACAGGCACACAGTTTGATCTGGTACAATAGATAATCCACCTCTGGGGAACGGGCAATTAGCTTTTGCACGAACCGACCAGTTACGTCTTCCATATTTAAAATTAATTTCGTGCAAAGGCGAAACTGGGTGATTATTGCAAGTTACATCTAAGCAATAAGCACCACAAAGTATGGTAGAGGTTTTCAGGGCTAGCTATGAGTTAGGTTATATTCCTGTTTCCTGGAGGGATGTGGAAGTTGTCTTCATCCCGAAGGGAAACCAAAGGACTATGGACTTGCCAAGATCCTTTAGACCAATTAGCCTATCTTTGTTTCTCTTAAAAACGTTTGAGAAGGTGCTGGATCAGCACATTAGGGGTACTCACTTGAGTGTTAACCCACTGCATAGCAAGTTGGTAAATCAACCATTACTGCACTTCATGAGCTTGTGGGTAAGGTTGAACACACCCTTAGGTGTGGAGTAGTTGCCATATGTGCATTTATGGACAAGGACATTGCAGGGGCATTTCACAACACCTTGTTCTCGTCCATTAAAAGGGCTGCCATCTTAAAAGGGGTGGAACCCGGAGCAGCTAACTGGATCTGCTCCATGCTTGCTCAAAGAAGAATCTTTGTAAAAAAACGAAGATGACTCTTTAGTAACACGGTCCGTAAGAGGCTGTCCGCAAGGAGGTGTTATTTCTCCTCTTTTGTGGTTCTTAGAAGTTGATGAACTGTTGGTCAAATTGGCTGTCAAGGGCTTTGAGGCTATTGGCTGTGCTGATGATCTTGTGATAGTAATCCGTGGTAAACATGATGATACTATATCAGAGCTCATGCAAAAGGGTATGGAACTGGTGCCAGGGGCAGGGCCTAAGTATCAACCCGGCCAAAACCGTACTTGTCCCCTTCACCAGAAGAAAGAAACTGATAATAGAACTCCACTCTATCAATGGGGTCCGCTTTCGGGGGAGGCTAGGTATCTCGGATTAATTCTTGATCGAGGGCTTCTCTGGAATGCTCAGTTGGAACCTGTTCTAAAAAAAGCTACGAGGGCTATTTGGGCTAGTATTCAGCTCTATGGTAAAACATGGGGCATGGTCGTACACTGTCATTATTAGGGCAATTATTACATATGCGGCCTTGGTATGGTGGCAGAAGGAGTCAAAAACAAGCTACAAAGGCTAGCGTGCCTAGGGATTTATGGTGCCATGCGCTCTTGTCCCACATCAGCTATGGAGGTACTTCTCAACCTGCCTCTTCTGCACTTTTATGTGCGGGGTGTTGCGTTGCGATCTGCCCTGGCGTTGATGGGGACCCATAAATATAAACCAGGAGATCTGGTAAGTCGCCTGACCATATGGCAAGAGCTTTAGGGGCTCAAGGTGGACCTTATGGTGCCTGATGTGATGAGGACACTAAATTTCGACCACTCCTTTACAGTTAAGATAGATGGTCTCTAGGAGACAGGTAGTGCTGGATATGGATATGGTACAAATATACAAGAATGGTATACGGATGGCTCCAAAATGGCCAGCGGAATTGGTGCAAGAGTCTATGGTCCTAGGTGTAGTTTATCTAAGGCTATGGGATACTTACCATCGATCTTTCAAGCGGAGGTCGTTTCGATTGATCTCTGCGCTCGGGAAATCCTCAAAAGAGGGATTAAGGGAGTTAGGATTGACATCCTACCTGACAGCCAAGCAGCCTTAAAGGCACTTGAATCATTCGCCTTTTAATCAAGGCTAGTTTGGGACTGTTTTAAAGCAGTGAATGACATGGCTAGACTCAATGAAGTTACTCTTAAATGGGTACCTGGCCATGTAGGTATCAAGGGCAATGAGGCAGCAGATCGACTTGCTAGAATAGGAGCTAAAAAGCCCTTCATTGGTCCAGAACCTTTCTGTGGGAGGCCTAAAAGCCATCTGAGAAATGTTGTTGAAGTCTTGGACGGAGAAGACTTGGTCCTCGCATTGGAACGATGCTCCTGGGCTTAGGCAGGCAAAAATGTTTATCTGTCTCTCTAAGTCAAAAGCACAGAAGCTTTTATTAATGGGTAGGAACAATCTTAGACGGATTGTGGGAATCCTCACTGGTCACTGCCCAACCAAGTACCATCTCAAAAAAATTGGGCTGGTCTCGGAAGACTCTTGTCGATTCTGCTCCCTTGGAACTGAATCGACTCAACACCTGCTGTGCGAGTGCGCGGCTCTCGCATGGAGAAGATTTATGGCTCTTGGAAATGCTTTTGTTAGCCCGGAAGAGGTCCGTGGTATTGATCCTGAGACCCTTATTGGTTTCGTAAGAGACCTGAAAGGGATCTGGGATGATCACAAGAAAGGGAAAATATACCACAATAAATCTATGTGGGTCGCAGTGGTGAGGAGGCTTGGTACTCCTTTATCCTAAAAAAAAAAAGAGCCATAAACCAAAACCTAGTGGCGCAGAGTTAAAACAAAGCGTGAAGAAAACGAAATGAGAAAGTTATAAAGCAGATTCCTAAAATGACCTTTTTTCACACAGAGCTGTTGAATGACAATATAAACAACAGTCAAAATTTACCGTTTTTTTCTTCTGCCACTTCACGAGGAAGCTTGTGAAACCGATCCGGCACAGGTTGTTTTTGCTCAACATGTGGTGAAAGTAGATTTAGAAAAATTGAGAAATAAAAAACTATCTATTTGGTATGGTTTTCAGTTCTGATCCACCTTAATGGAATGTAAATAAACAACTATGAGGTTATTTGTGAACAAGAGATTTTAAACATATATATTATTATAAAATTTTTAATATAATTGTAAAATAATATGTATGTTGTAATCATTAAGATTATTTTCTCGAGGAAAATTGTTGGACAGACCGCCCTGCATATTTGTCTTTTAGACTTAATAAATGTTGAGATTTACAAACATTATCATCAATCTACTTCGCCATGTTGTACATTATTAATTCTTATTATTCAATTGCACTGTGGGAAAATTTTTTAGATCTAAAAAAATGCAGTTCATAACATACTAAAATGCAAAGGCAAGTATGTAATGATTTTGAAGAGTCATGATATTACTCAACATCTTTATTTCTGTAAGTATTTTACATGTGGCAAATAGAATAGATGTGATACTCTGAATAGAAATAAATTTTATTTATAACATAGATTAAAAAAGTTTTTTATAAAAGTGCCTAACTATTTATTAGTATGTTGCCTGAGGAAATAAATTGTTTCGGCATTACACAGTTTAAAACTGCTGTTTAAGTTATTTTTAACATTAATTTCTTAAATTTGCTATTAAGCCAAAGCTTAATTCTTAGTGATTGCCTAGCCTAAAGTTAGACGAATAGATTAGATTAGTCAGCAAAAGCGTAGCCAGAGCGTAGCCACAACATTAACGTAGTAATATGTGCGATGACAAATTTGTGTTGTGTACAAATTAAATCGAGTGTTGCAATTTAAGTTATTTGCGCTTACAGTTGCATTGCAATACAATGGACAACACAACAGAGTTCGTATTCTGTGAAAAATTGAAGAAAAAAAAAATAGTTTTATAATATAACTTGTAAAAAATAAAGTAAACTCAACACCTTTAAACACACTCACACTGACACAGAATAAATTATATCCACTACATTTACACAATGTAAATATGCAAGCTAAAATGAGAGGTTATAAACAACTGATTTTATTTATTATAGTCCTATTATAAAGAGAGGAAGTTTATTTTAACAAATACTTGACCTATGTTACAACTCTTTTATTAATAGCTTTACCTAATGAGTAATAATTTATACAATAAAAGCAAAGTTAGAATTGATGGCATTTTTATGATTTTTTAAAAGTTTTGACTCTTTATATTGTTATATATTATTTCTCAAAGTGTTTTTCTCCCTTAATTCTTCATCAAAATTAATTATGCAAGCATCATTTTAAAGCTTATGTTGCCCGATTTTGATAAAAAACATACAAACAGCTTAAAATTCAAGTTTTCGTTACAAAACTTTATTAAAAATACTTTTATATTATACTATATATATGGTTCCTAATGAAAGGCCCATCTATTAACAATCTGTTTAACTAATGTGATAGCTGTTAGATAGTTTACATTCTATATGCAAGTGTAATCACACAAATCAATCAAATTAAATCAACGTAAAAAGTTATAAACTGTTGATTATAAACCAACGTAAACAATTAAAGTAACTAATTGAATTAAATCAGCGTATTAAATCAGGTCCTAACTTGCAAAATTTTCGCACGGTTCAACTATTAATTTATTATGTTTTGTTATTTTAGTAATTTTGATTGTTGAGCTACGAATAAACTCCATGAAGGAGGAAAATTGTATCATGTAAAATCAGTCAGGTTATCCCATTTGGAGGGTTGATAATACCTTTAAACACGAATTTTAATTCTAGCGGTTCTACACTCCTGGGACATGTAAGCACCCAACCCTTTAGAAAATATGACCTGAAGCTATTTGCTGTCTTATGTGTGATAACCTTTGTTTACTTGCAGTGGTGTAGTGGCAAAATTTTCAGTGTGGGAATGCTAAATACTGACTTACCAATGGGAGGAAGTGGTCTGAGGGGTACTCCCTCCCCCCCCCACCCTGAGAGCAGGAGGTTCGGTTCGGGGACCCTGTAGCCTATGGAATGGATAAAATTATCACAGGGAAAAAGAAAAAATAGAAGATGTAACATGTTTTTACGTATACGTTTACTAACAAATTCAAACACAAAGATTAAAAACTGAACATATTCAATAAAATTTTATAATGTATTTACAAATAAATGGCAAATGCATCTTCTTCCTCTTTGTCAGGTTGGAGGTTGGCTCGTCGAGTTCTAGTGTCATCAGCTGTGCGGTGTCGTCTTAACCATGTCTTGACTTAATTCTCTGGTTTCCATGTCTGGATACTTGGTCCATTCAACTTGATAAACATTAATGCTGATACGTGCTCGATGGTCAGTTTTGACCGTGTTGGCGATATAATAATATTCATGTGACTGAAGCCACGTTCACACTCTGCTGAACTGCAAGGAATAAGCTTTGTGCAGTTTATCAGAGGGTTTAAGTCCTTCGGAATCGTAGTGCAGTTTTCCAGGTAATCTCTGAAGCTGTTCTTAATTTTGTTGGCATTCAACCTAAATCTTGCACAGAGATGTTCGATTTCTTGTTCACCATATCCAGCATATTTTTCTGGAGGCCAGTTGTTACTTTCAAGTACTTTCAGTTCTGAAAGGAGAGATTCATATTATTTTTCATAATCATAATTGTTGGTCCCTGTGGCTGTAGATGGTTCGTTACTGCTTCTTGTTGTGAAAAGTCTCCGTTTAAGGTTGTTAATAACACTTGATAGCAACTGCTGGTCATTAATAGCAGTTATTTTGTTTCTACTTGTTAAGGGAACATCACAAAAATTACCAGTGATTGCAGCTCTCTTGGCCTCAAGGGTCTTAGTTCCAGGTTTCTCTTTAAGGCACTCGAAAAAAAGCAATTGACCTTCTTATGAGTTTGTCTGCATAAACAACAGTTGCCCTCCCTATTTTGAAGACATTCTGAAACAATTGTTAATTCAGCTAATATGTCGTACATTATCGCCAAATCTGGCAGAAACTGAGTTGATGTCAAGCGCTTAATCAACCCACCGTACATTGCTTGTTCGGTTGTTGTTCTGTTCTTGTCTTCTTGGGCCTTCTTAAAATGGGAGTACAATGCTTGATATCCATACCAAACGGCCATAACAGTTTTAAATGAACTGGAAACCCATCTCGTACCCAAAATGCGACCAACTTTCTGTAGTTGCAAATCAAGCTCACTAGCACACTCGGCTAGTTCTCTTTGGCATTTAGGCGATTTACTATACAGAGTGTACAGCTTATCTGTAAACATTTGAAAATGGTTAATAGCCCCAACGTCATTGATAGAATCACTTACAGCTAACTCTATCCTATGGTTTCATGCAATGCCAAGGAACAATGTTGGGAAACTGTTGTAGTAGCTTTTCTACGACGCCAGATTTTTTTCCTAACATGACACTTGCGCCATCACAGGCAAATGCAACTAAGTTCTCTTTTAGGTACCGTACTCAAGATCAAACCCATATTTTTTCAAACAATCTAAGAGTGCCTTAAAAATAGAATCAGCAGTTTGGTTAGGCAATTCAATTAGGTCTAAGAATAAGACATTTGGTGGCAAATCTTTGCTGGTTTCACATTTTAAATAAACAACCAAAGTAGATTTATCACTTAAGCTTGTAGATTCATCGATCAAAATCGAAATTTTAACTGAAATGCTTTTAACCTGTTGAGTAATTCGATTTTTCATTTCATCAGAAATGTGGCCAATGATTTCAGTTGCACTAAATCTAGAGTGTAATCCTACACCAATGTCTACACCATTCATTTTCTGAAGTTGCAAAAGTTTAGAATAATCATAAAAAGGCCTATCATTTTTTTCCAAATAGTAAGCTGATCGAAATACTTTAATTGTAGATTCTAGATTGGAAAGGTTCATTTTATCACAAACGTTTTCAATAGTTTCCTCATTCGCCTTAGCAGTTATGCTTTCAGCAGTCAAGTGGGCTGATGATTGCTTGTGAAGAAAAAATTTTTTCTTAGGGAAGTAAGTTGGGCAGACTTACTAGACCCATTGAATGTTATTGCAAATGTGCACCATTCTTTAGAAATTGATGTACGTTCCTTTTTAAAAGCACCAAGATGAGAAACGTTGCTACATAATGTACAGCCTAATGAACCGTTTTTGCAACCCAACCATGGAAAGGCTTCTTTTTTGCGTTCCCACATATCAATAGTCCATATAGAAGGCCATTCAGATGTATTTTGTACATCATGCTCATGCATATTCGAAGTCGAACTTACAGAAGAATTACTTTTAGTTCCTGCCTGTAAACCACTTTTTTCATCTGAAGACACACGAAGAGAAGTAGAAGGAGATACATCTAAATCGTCATTTACTTCTTCACCTTTATCTTCATTTGGTTGCTTAGAAAAGAACGAAAACAGTGTTTTTTTATTTTTCTTTGACGGCTCCATGTTCGATTGGGATAATTGAGTAATCGCCCTTCAATTCAAGTTCGTCTGAATAATCTGAATACTATTAAAATAACACAACTAATTATTAAAGTAATACAGCGCACGATAACCTCACTAACAAACAAAATAAAGAGAACAGTCAAATCAGCGCGTCACCACTTGCCACACGAACGCCAGTAGCGCAACTTCCGAGTGCCGTGCCGACTGCAGAGGTCAATGACAATGACTTCCCTCCCTCTTTCTCTGTCGCACGTGAAAGAGGGAGGGGGCTGAACTTGAACGGATACCGGCTAGCACCGCGCCGACGATGCGACGGCAAGGTTGCGACAACGAACTACCGAATCTTAATCTAAGTAAACAATTAGAATATTGAAATTCGGGTAGGTACGGTGCATGGGTGCTGATGCCTCAAATCAATATATGAGGCACTCACACATTTTTTAAGATATTATTTTAGTTACTTGCGTAAGTGATTTTAATTTTATTTGTTATTATTATTATTATTTTTTTTTACTGAATGAAACCAGTGTGGGAACGCCGTTCCCACGCGTTCTTGTTCCACTACACCCCTGTTTACTTGGCAGGTACCCTCAACCTTATATTAGTAACTATGTAGTAATTAATTAAGGGTCTAATAACAGTTATTTTGGCTAATAGACAGTTACAGTTTAGAGTTAAACTAGGGGGTGTGGGGGGAGTGCTAGTTGGATATAGAACCAACAAAATGTTAAGTTATTATGGGAGCAAATGTGTCCGCAAATAGACTCATTTTATTTGTTAGTCATGGTATAGTAATTTAATTCGGGACCAGCAGAGATCGAGTTTATTTAATAAACGATATTAAATCCACTACTCGTTTACCGCTTTCTGTAAAGTACCTTCTCACCACCAACTATCCTGACAACGCACGTAGGCTCGCTCGAGAGCCGAAGGTACACCCAAAAGGGAGACGCACCGCAGGGGTGGACAGACAAAGACTGCACCATGTTTAAGGAGTTTAACAAAGCCAACACCATTACTTTTTAGTACAGTCAATGAACGCCCAAAAAGGGATTGCAGGGGGAAATGGCTAAAAGAGAAAAATTTACTTGAGGACTTCGTTTAGAGTGGTGGTAAACATACTAAAAACCCCAGTCCTGAGGGGAGAGCAGGGTGTAGAAGGTCCCTTTTTCGCTTATAACTCAAAAATGGTATGTTATTTATAGAGATAAAAGGATTCTTAGCAAAATTTAAGCTAATCAAATTTCTTACAAGTTTGATCCCATTCGTTTTTTCTTTATTCATGATAGTTTAAACTCTTTTAATTCTGTATGTTTACCTTCTAACCACTCTAAATAAAGTCCTAAAGTAAATTTTTTTTATCTTCCAAACATTTCTATCTACAAACCTTTATTGAGGACTATTTGTTTAAAATCAATACTAATTTTGAATTCTACGCCACAAATCAAATTTCGTGCTCAACTCATTACTCTTTATTCCGGACGAGAACGACGAATCTTGATTAAACATACGGCTCATTTGGGGCGGGAACTAAGCACAAGTTCGATTTAAATGTCACGTGATATGGAACGCTTCAACGATTTCGACTTCTGAATCTGGACCCAGAACCCACTATCAAAATCAATCAAATGAAATAGTTCACTGTTCAAGTTCTGAAGTTAGTTGTGTTATGTATTTCTATACCTATTTATGGACAAAACCGTATTGTCTGAATAAGTTTGCCACGTAATTGTAATTAGAGCATAGCAAATTCAACGTACGTAAGTACAAAGTATTGCACATTGCCAAATTTAGTTCGACCGAACAGTTCTGAGTGAACCCAGTCAGTGAGCGAGTGAGTGAGTGTTGTTAGCTAGTTCTCAGTTCTTGTTATGTCAGAAACCGACGGAAAGAAAAGAAAAACAAGTGTAGTATGGAGGTATTTCACAAAAATTGGCTCTACTCAAGCTAAGTGCAATTGTTGCCAGAAAACATTCTTTTACCGATCATCAACTTCTAATCTGAAAAGGCATTATAACAATAAACATGGGTTTGGAAACAATAAAAGGATTGAATTAGGCGAATCAAATAACGATTCTCCTGAAAATAATACAGAGGCACGTTATTCATTTATTATTTAAAAATAATTGTTTTCCCCTACAAGTTTCTTTATGTTGCCATTTAGGTAAACATTGAAAAGTTGTAACCTAACTTGCCATTGAAAGTAATTAGAATGTTAAAAGGGTTAGGTAGCTTATCTATAATAAAAATAAATAAGATTTAATTTTGTTGAAGTAATGTAATTAAGTATAAAGTACGATTTTAATATTAAAACTTTTTCTTTCTTTGGCTAGGCCTAGTGGATCTGTATTTATTTGAATGATAATTTGTAGGCCTATTCATGTTTTACAAATTGGTTTTGAGCTTTTTTTTCAAATATGATTTTACCCCATAAACTTGTCAAAGTTGAGCTATTTAAAAAAATATGATTTTGCTCCACAAACTTAGTAAAGGACAGTCTATGCCACCCTATTGACATACTAGCAGCTGCCTTCTTTTTTGAAGAAAGTAGGTATAGGCTACTTTAATATATATGCCTACATATATAATTATATGCCTAGTGCAAACTGCACATTGACACTGTTTGTAAGCTGGTATGGTTAAATTACATTAGGCTTATATGTCCTTTAACCTATAATGCCAACCTTAACCCGCCATCAGTCAACCTAACTTCAATCCCGCGAATGGTCAACCATATAGGAGGAATCTAACACTTGTTATGTGTTCCCCCCCCCCCTTATAGTTTAGTAAAGATAAGGCCCCTATTACCATATTGTTTTTAACTTTTCAGAATATATATGTTATTAGACATTTTATTAAGTTTTAGAATAAATTAATTAAAATTTATATATTTTATTAAATAATTTTACTAAAAAAAAAGTGTAGAGTGAGCCAAAATTACCTCCCTCAGATAGTCGTTCAGGTATTGATAAAAGTAGAGGAATGTCAGGTTAACAGCAAAAAGGTTTTCTGTACGGTAGGCTATAACATATTTTTTCGTTAGGGTAAATCTAACAGGTTGACCGATGGCAGGTTAAAATAACAAGAACCGAATAAACCAACTTACTGTTACCATTTCCAGAATGTTGCAAGTAGCCTACCTCTGATGGTGAAGACAATAAAATTGTCAATGAAGTTTATAGTCATGTAATTTTTTGCATTTATAATTTTATTTTATTAATACAACAGATTTTGTATTGTTTACATAAGTTTGCTCTTATTTAGGCACTAAGTGTAGGCCTACACACATTCCATTCTGAATACACTCAACTATCTAGGCAGAACAAACAGTGACTATTAAATATTAACAGTGACTATTAATTATATAGGCCTAGGCTACTTAGCTCTCAGTGAACAAATTCGCTTCGCGAGGCAAAAATGCATGGAACGGTTATGGTATTTTACCTATATTTCTTTTGCTAACTGGATATATACTGTAACTTAACTAGCCTATTTCTTAGTTTATGTTCGGGCTTTTATTATTATTTAAAAATTTTATATTTTGTTTAATATAGCCTATTAATTGTATATTTTATCATAGAAACATACTGCACCACTTACAGCATTAAGCCACTAGCCAGTGTTACAGTTATGACCAGTGTTAGAATAAGGATGAATATTAGTTCAGTATAAAAAAACATTAGGATTTACAGGCTCAATTTTGTTATTTTATATGTCCAATATTTTAAAAAACAACTTTTAGGCATATTTAGCCATAAGTTTTAGTGTATTATCCCTACTCCGCCTTGTGACTTATTTGTAACTTTATGTTAAGCGTTGCAGAATGTATGTTCCCCACATTTAAAAAAAGAATAAGTTATTTCTTTAGAATAGACGCGCTTATAAGAAGTTGTAAACATTAAAAAAACAGCTCAAGTTTACTATTGGACCCTTGGCTAACCTATGACAACAGAAATGCAAGAATAATAAAAAAAAACTAAAAGGTTCTAACCTATAGTAGGCCTATTTAGTCACAATTTGTTTACCTTTATTCAACATTTAACAGTAGAATGTAAAACAACGTTATTGTCTGCAAAAATATTAGGCTAGGGTCGAATAGTAAACTTACACCAAAAACCACTATCGCTTATATTAGCAAACATGCAACTGGTACGCAGCATGGATTCGAGGAATGACTGAGTCACAAGTTTTTATACAGGTCAAAACGGCAGAAACTTTAAAAAATTATTTAAAGAGTACCGGTAGGCCTATCTATCCATTAGTAGGCCTAATATTACTATATACAATCTAATTACGATCAAATATCATCAATACTTAGATTGTAGCATTATTGTACCATTAAACCAGCAATAAAGAGAGATGTATAACATCTTTGAAGAATTTTTAATAAGCTTACAAAGCAGTCAAAACGAATAAAAATATTTGTTGAATGATAAACTTCAACTAAATTTATTATATGATATTCTACTGTGATGGTACAAGAAAGCTTTGATACCATTATAAAGTAGATAATTCATTTATCAGTTATTCCTCATACATACCTAGCATGTATTTTACTCATATAAGTATTTTGTGATGTTTGTATATTTTTAATGTTGTAACGACCTCACATGAGCAAACTTAATCTGATGTTAGAACATAGGCTACGTTCCGAAATGCTTGACATGAAGTTGCAAGTAGGCCTAAGTCACAAGATGGTGTATGTACGCTAAAACTTATATTAAAATCAGTGATTTGATGCTGCTAATACAACAAAAATGAGTTTTAAATTATACAAGGACTGTTCAGAAAGTAACTTACATTTTGAAATTAAAACCAACCAAATAAAAAAAGAAATGTTAATATAAGAAAGTGACAATCTTAAACAAATTTTTTTCATAGTCGTCATTCAAATGCTTTTCAATCCCGTCTCTGTAGAAATCTGCCGCCTTAGTTTTCATCCACTGGTTTATAATTATTGTGCCTAGCGTGGCAATGGATGGGGATAGAGCCACCAGTATGCAAGCTGTCTCAGAGTCATCAGCAACTTTGTGAGGTGTATGGAGACAGAATAATGAGTGAGTGGAGTGAGGCAGTGGTGCATTCAGTTTTAAAATGGATGCACCAATGTTCATGATGAGTACTGCAGTGGTTGGCCTAGCCTTGTGACCGATGAACTGATGATGAAAATCAACAACAAACTTTATGAAAATTGACGCTTTACGGTTACGGAACTCTCGCTTCATTTTTCCCAAAAATCTTGTTGAAAGACCACAATAAACAGCATCTTGCTGCATCTCTGAATTTACTCAAAAGCCTTTGACAATGATTGAAATACACTTCTCGCTTATGTTAACAACGGGAGATGAGACGTATGTAAAGCTTGTCACTTGTGAGACAAAAAGACAGGAGACACACAAGTTCTTCCAGAAAACCAGTAAAATGTTTGCAAACGTTGTCAGCCAGAAATATTATGGCAACTGTGTTTTGGGACACAGAGGGAGTGATTCTAGTTGATTTTCTTTAATAATTACCACAGAAAGGTATTGTAATATGCTGACAAAACAAGCGTCAGGGACAACTGAGCTCAAAAGTGTTGTTTTCCTACTGCCTAGTTGTGCCTACGTCCACACTTGGCTAATCATCACTGAGAGCTCTTGGATGGAAGGTCTTTCATCACCAATTGTACAGTCCGGAACTGACAAAGAGCGATTACCACCTCTTTCCAGTGATGAAAACCTGGCTTGGAACACATCGCTTTGACAGTGACGTATTATATATACCTTTTCATGCCAGTGTAAACCACTGGTTGTTATCTAAGTTGGCAGATTTCTACAGGGACAGAATTGAAAATCAAGTGCATTGTTATGGTAATTGACTCAGTTTGTATGATGTCTATGTAGAAAATAGTTTAAGATTGTTTCTTTCAAATGTAGGCTAAATAAAAAAAAAAAAGCGTAAGCAGCAATGCCGCATTACTATAGCCGAATTTTTAC
>JAGFPH010001611.1:153217-174900 GCA_018207615.1 Philaenus spumarius | reverse complement strand
CATACAAACAAACAACGTCCATAATCAAAGCTACTACTAACAAGTTTCCATTATTTGGGTCAAAGCATTCATTGTACATTTTTATTATTTTGGAGGGAAGAGCATTCTTGAGTTCAAATGTATTCTATGTATCAAATAATAAATCATAATATATTAATTAATTAATATTATTAATTCGTAATTAAACAGTGTTTTGTGCGTTTGAAATATCCAGTGTTGTTTGCAATTTAATACTTGATAACTATATTTTATTACCTACTATTCAATAGATGGATAAATGTTACTTCAGTAAAAAGGTAAATAGCCAATACTTACATTTTTGTATAAAGTTTTTGAAAGAATTCATTTGATTGGTTATGGTAAAATATCAGTGATACATTCTTATTTGTCTGATGTACTTTTTAACTTTTTGCCTTTTGGATAACTCAAGTCAAAATTCTATCCTAAAAAAGTGTAAAAATAAGGCATTAGAAGTCGATGTATTATGCATGTCTTCCAGAATGGGAATGGGGCTACTGTTCTGAGTAGTGTTGGGACTGTTGTGAGGGAGAGGGCAGTTGTTTGCAGAACTACCTTAGCAGGCTCTCATCTGTGCTGTAAACTTCTATAAATATGTTTATACTTTGTTCACACCATGCTCGGCACCCATCACTATCGGCTTGTCTCTACACTGCACTACATCCTGCAGTAGTAGTCTAATGCCTGGCTGTCAATAATACCGCACTTTCACTACGATTAATGGAGATTTTTAAAACAATAGAAACATCAGATTATCTCATAATTTTTTGGGGGAAATCATCAACAAATCTTCATATTTTTTTGTAATCAGGAACATATGAAAATTACCCTCCAAACTGTGAAAAAAGCCCAAAAATTGATTCCCCCAAAAATTCTGATGGTGCAACTCTACTGTGGGCACCCCTGCAATGTAATAAATGTACAGTAATAACGATGACAACAGCTACCATTGTAATTTAGACCTAATAATATGGTAAAAAACGCCAAAATCGGTTTATCCAGAAAGGGTCTGATCCCGCATCAATTTCAGGTAAATGAGGTTTCAGTGTATTGTTACTTGCATTGGGGTAAATGGGCCTGTTGACAAACACGTAAAATCACACAAAAAATTACAAGTAATTTGACAACACCATAGTCGACTTAAAAACAACGTAACAGAACTCTTACACAAAGATTGGATGTAACTAAGTCTTTTCTTTGAATCTAGGAGAGCTGCTTTTAAGGGTCTTTGACAACTTTCTTACTATATCTCCTTTGACAATGTATGATTCTTCTTCTGACTCCATAAACTTCAGTTTATGAACAACTATTGAAAAACATGACATTACCAGCATTCGTTTGGTTTGTCACTTTTGCTATGAGTCTTATACAGCCTGAAATTTTTAGTAGACTTTTACAACACAAAGCTCACCCACTTGTACTGAGTTCACATCTAGTTCTTTGTCTAAATAACTAGCCTACCAAAATCATAATCGTAGTCACAATCATGTACGTATAATTGATCACTTTCTTCACTTGTTTTGACATCAGTATTATTAAATTTCTTCTTTTTAATTTTGCTCCTCGCATCGGGTTTAGAAATGTTCACCTTTTCCAACTATTTCTTTTTTTCTCTTGCAGCCTGTTAGAGAGTCTTTCTGTTCACTTCCTTCTGCTTCTATATTCATCTCTTCATTTTCTTTTATTTCTAAATATTCTCTTGATGTATGTAATCAAAGTAATAATGATATTGATGTGCTTGGGATAACTGACTCCCAGATCCCCAAGTACATGGTGCACTTACTCCATTTATGAAAAGTTTTTTGGGAAACTGAGCCACCCCTTCAGGCTAATAATCTAAAAGAAAACATGTGGTGGCAGTAACATTTCAAGGTTATATTATGCTTCTAATTTATGGTAAATTATCTGTATTGTTGGTAATACTTACAGTAAACCTGTAGTAGGTATTTGGTAAAATTAAGATGACACCACGTTGCTATGAAAATCTTGCACTACAAAAAACAAAAAAAAGTCTGCTGCTGTGTGCGTTAGCCTTTAGAGACAGGGACGTAGCTACAAAAAATAATGGGGGGATCTAAAATTTCCCAACTTTTGTGTGGGGGTTCCAAATGCGCAGAAGGGGGCCTGGAGCAGTGCATGGCATGTCAGTGACAGCATTGTATTTGGATAACCTAATAGAACTCCGATCCAATGCATTATTTCAATCCACTGGAAATTCGACGATAGTGGCGCGATCTATGGGGGAAACGACGAAAGCGGTGAGTAGCACCAATGCCTTGAATGATTTCTCCCTAGCGCTACCCCGTGGTGTGATCATGTAATATTTTCCCGACAACATTTTTTTCGCCACACTGCCGCCGTATGAATGCATAATCTATTTTATTATTCATGATCTAGGGTGACAGTCACTAAGAGTTGGAACTAGATTTCCCAGAACATCATTTCTGAATGACAATGTATTTATTTGGTATAGAAATATTTGGATTTGCCTAACATTTTTGAATTGGAAATTATAACTTGCTTGTTATTTGTGAATGTTGATAATTAACAACAAAACCTTTCGTAATCCAAACTCAAATTTGGAGTCTTTTGGGGATTTTTGCGTGTAATTTAATCCAAAAGTCTAAATTCCAAATTTTTTAAACATCTCATATTTCCCAACTTTTGGATTTTAAGATTATTGGGGGGGAGAGGGGCCTTTTTTTGTTCAAAAAAACAAAATGGCTTCTAGACAGAAAACGGAGCATTTTTGGACCTAGCATTAGAACTTTTCATCTTATTTTGATGTGGGGAATCACGCCTTGAATTCTTAGAACCATTTTTCCGAACATCCTGTATACATAAGCAGCTTTGTCCTGACTGGCCGACAAAACAACGTAAAGCAAAAACTAACCAAGATAAAAATACAATCATTTATATTCTTATGGGGTCGTAGACGCTCACTAAGAAAGGATTTTGCAGATTTTTGATTTTAAGTCATAAAATTGATAAAACATCTGGGGGTTTGCTCCCAGCCATAAAACAGATGATTTCAATTAAAAGCTCCACACAATTTTAGATTAGGCCTATACTGAACTAACACTTGTTTTTTTAATGCATTTATTATATTCATTACCATTGCAATCAACTTAGAAAATTTAGAATCAATGACTATTTTTTCAACAAATTTATACAAATGTTTTTTAACTAGTAGCCTATTATGTTTTTAAAGTAAAATGTATGCCACATTTATATTAATTGTTAACTTTTAGCACAGAGGTTGGTTAAATTTTTATAATGTACCGTACGGTATATTTTTTAGAACTAAAACTTCTTTATGTTTTGTAGTTATCTGAAAATATACTTTCTTAGTAAATACACATTGAGCTTGACTTGTGAGAAGATATGTTGATAGAATAAAACTTGAAGACAGTATCTCACAACCAATACGTTTATTAACTCTAACGGGTTTCAATGACAAAGTCGCCATCTTCAGTGATGTTCGAGCTACAATGTATACTTTGTTTATTGTATAAGTTTTATTCTGTCTACTTTCTTAGTAGAGTTTTACATTTTATAAATAAGACGTAAGTTTTATAATCAACGTTTTAGAGCTGGGGAAAAAAAAGTAGGCTATTCATAATTGTATTCCTCATAACATATTATCTAAATTAAATAAATAAATTCTGTTTATACAAAAATAAAGAGACTTTTAGAAGTGATATAACTTTTAAAATAATAATATATTTTAATTGTTATTGAACAATTGCTTATACTCCAAATATTAGACATTGTCGTTTTACGTTTAAAGTAAGTATGCAGGATATATAACTCTAACCCACATCATAAAATGCTTAGTACTATTCAAAATTGTCCATAATCATCATTGCCTAATCCACAATCTATGCAATAAAATGCTTTCTTTTTTATCCATTTTTCAATGTTTAATTTAAAATTAAAATATAGGCTATAAGGTTAGTTGGGGACCTCTGGACCCAGGAGGTAACTGAACCAAGGGGTTATTTTCATAAAACCTGTTAGAATAATTTCATTTTAAATAATTGGCAACACTGAAGGACAATGAATTCTTCAACAACTAGTCTCATGTCTCTAAGCAGGGACATCGCTTTAGGGAGATGAAGGATAATAGCTGAGTTAATGATAATGACAGCAAATGTACATACAATATTGCTGTGTTGGTATAGGATGCCGTACCGGGTTGAACAAACCAATTATTGCACATAACTACTATCCTACATCCTATTGTTTTGACAGTTGCACACCATCCGATAGGGAATCGAAAGGCTACAAAAAAGGTGTCTTGACATAATTTGTTAAAATGTACGGTTTTTCAGTAATTTAGGTTTGAAGTTTTCAAACAGCCGCCATTTTGAGACGCATGATTGGATATAACCACTTATTAGCGAATTTCCATAGGAAAAATGAGATATTGCAGTGGCCCTTATGGTGAAACCCAAGGTCGGGAGTAGCAAATGAGCACCCATCATGGTCCCTAGAACACGTTTTGGGGAGTCATTAAAATTCATATATATATATATATATATATATATATATATATATATGTATGTATGTGTTCGCACTATAGCGGCCGCATTTTAAGTCCGATTTGGTCCAAATTTGGTACACGTGTTGGTTGTCTATGTGGCTCGGACGTGTTCGTTAGTCAAAAAAATCCAACAACCGGAAGTAACAATTTTTTGAGATTTTTACATCAAGAATGAAATTTTTTTATAGTTTTTTCTAAAAATATAAATGTAAGATGTTATTCTGCACATTTTGTTTTTTTACGCGACCTTATAGCTCGCTTGGTTCCCCCAAAATCGACCAAAACGTAAAATACTATAAAAGTACCCGGTTCGAAGCCAAGTGGTGCAAACTCGCGAGGCCACTAGGCGCAAACAAATTCTACTAATATATTGCGTACACACAGACAGCTGATCAACGCCTTCGTGAGTAGACCTATTGCCCAAATTGTTAGTTGAAACCCTAAAACATAGGCATGTAAACTTAATTTTGGAAATTTGCTCAACTCACGTCAGCGGTCCAGCTGCGTGGCCGAATTATTTTTCTTGAGATAGATCATTGTTAGGTTAAACTTCATGCCAAGTTTGAACTCTATCAGTCAAACATTTTTTTCGATATGAATTATTTTATTAAAAAAAAAAAATGGTGGCTAGACAGAAAATGGAGCAGTTTTGGATCTATGTTTATTGGAAGTTTTCATCTTATTTTGATGTGGGGAATCACAGCCTGAATTCTTGGAACCCTTTTTCTGAACACCCTGTAATGCATTTTTTCGATTTCGGCTTAGTTTAGGCGTAATCCACCATTTTGTTTTTTTACAAAAACTCACTGTAACTCTGGAAATAGATAAGATATCAGTTCAAATTTAGAATAGGCCTAAGCATTTTATAATGTTTACTATAACAAGTGTACCAAACACAAAGAGTTTATTTTTATAATTTTCAAAATGGCGGCCGTTACAAATTTTTAACGTGGAATATCTTGAAAACCGTTTACTTTACAAAAAATGTACAAGAGAGAAAATATTTTCCTTTTTTAAAGACAAACAAAATGCTTTTTTGTAGTTTCAATAGGTCAAAAGATAACAGAGTTATCGACAAAAAACTAAAAATATAATTTCTTGGTAATTGTCTACAACAGCCAAAATTAGCCTAAAACCATCATTTTTTTAAATTTAACAATTTTCTAGTTATTTTTGTAGCGGGTTATGCAGATTCAGATTCTACATGCAAAAATAAGTCAAAAATTTAATATAACATTTTTTCGATTTCGGCTTAGTTTAGCCGCATTCTGCCATTTTGTATTTTTAAAAAAATAATTAATAACTCAAAAACCCTTTTAGATATTTTTATGAAACTTGGAATACACTTTAACTCTATAGCTTCTTGAAAATTACAATGGCATTTCTAATTGTTTTCTTACACGACAAAATAATAACCACAAAGTTAAAAGCTTATTTACATTTAACGCACAAAATTAATGACAATATTTAGTAAACAACAATGCATTTCAGAATCAGCTGATTAGAGTGCACCAGCTGTTTTTTTTCTATTACAAAAATTAGCATACTACCGGTAATTCTTAAATTTATTGAAAAACTTGGAATGATCATAGATTTTTTATTTATTAACCAATTTTTTCAATTAAAGTGTCATTCTATTTGAAATGAAAAGGGCCTCAAATTTAGTGTCTAGTAAAATTTTGTTTTAGTAGCTGGTTTTCATGGAATTTGACTTTAAAAGTTTTAAATGGCCGCCATTTTAAAATTTGATGAGTCTGATCAAAGATATTTTTGGAAAATGTTTATAGCTATAGAGTTAAAGTGTATACGAAGTTTCATAAAAATATCTAAAAGGGTTTTTGAGTTTTTTTTTTTTAATACAAAATGGCGGATTACGGCTAAACTAAGCCGAAGTTAAAAAATGTTATACTACGTTTTCGACTTATTTTTGCATGTAGAATCTGAATCTGCATAGCCCGCTACAAAAATGATGGTTTTAGGCTAATTTTGCTTGTTGTAGACAATTACCTAGAAATTATGTTTTTAGTTTTTTGTTGATAACTCTGTTATCCTTTGACCTACTGAAACTACAAAAAAACATTTTGTTTGTCTTTAAAAAAGGAAAATATTTTGTCTCTTGTACATTTTTTGTAAAGTTAACGGTTTTCAAGATATTCCACGTTAAAAATTTGTAACGGCCGCCATTTTGAAAATTATAAAAATAAATTCTTTGTGTTTGGTACTTGTGAATCATAACATTATAAAATGCTTATTCCAAATTTGAACTCGATATCTTATCTGTTACAGTGAGTTTTTGTAAAAAAACAAAATGGCGGATTACGGCTAAACTAAGCCAAAATCGAAAAAATGTTATACTACATTTTCGACTTATTTTTGCATGTAGAATCTGAATCTGCATAGCCCGCTACGCTTTACTGAATCACTCTGTATATAAAGGGTGTTCAGAAAAAGGGTTCCAAGAATTCAGGCCGTGATACCCCACATCAAAATAAGATGAAAACTTCCAATAAACATAGGTCCAAAAATGCTCCATTTTCTGTCTAGCCACCATTTTTACGCTTTACTGAATCACCCTGTATAAAGATAATATTCTTTATGAAACTTTTTTCTGTGAAATTATAATTAGAGTTTTTGTGTTGCAAACATTTCATTCTCCGTTAATGAATATCTTGTAAAATTTGCAAAGTACATATGTTAGCAATTAATTTTAAAGAATAAAATCAACAGACAATTTTTTTTAAATAAAATTACTAAGAAAATATATTTATTTTAATCACAAGATCGATGGTGGCTTTAGCACAAGGCATGTGACCACAACTGCTAGAATGTTGTTACCCTCAGGGACAATCCTTTACCAATTTCTAAACAAAAAATCACTGAAAGATTCTTTTGCTAGAAAAAACTACCTGCTGACTGCACTATCATTCTATTTATAGAATACAGCTTACACACAGTGAAAGTAAATTGCAAAATAATTGTATTTTATTCAATTGAGAATAATTTTATATTTACATATAGGCTATAACCTAAAAGATAATCAATTCTGATTATCATCAGCAGCACATTCAATCGTCGTAGACACGTCTGTGACTGGATAAGTTTCTATCTCCGACTGTACAGATTGATCTAACGTAGACTGGCTGCAGAGCTTAACTGATTTTTGTTGTTGTACGCATTGATGGTGATCTTGATCATGTTCCTGTTGTTTATGTTCTTGAGTGCACTGTTTGTTTTGTTGTTGATGGTTGCATTGATGCTGCTGAACATGAGGTTTTATATACGAATGTGCTTCAGTCGAGCTTTTCATAACGTTGATTCTTTCTCTGGTTAACAAACTATAAAATTTCTCCTGAATCTCTAGAGCGTTTAACAGTGGAAGTTGCCTTAGTTGCGCTGTAACGAATTTACCAAACTGTCCGAACTCATCGTCTTCCGTTTCTGGAGGATTACTTGTGTGAGCAACGTTACTTAAGATGGAAATAGCTTCTTGTATCATTTGAGAATTGTTATGAGGATTTGGTTTTTGTATTTTTATCACTTGTGATGGGATTGGTGAGCTTTGTATGTTTGAGTACTTTAATGTCTTCAGAGGTGGTACTGTTTGCTCGACAGGACTTTCTTCTGATACGCTCTCTTCTAATTCGTATTCCATATCCACATACTCCACATTCTAAAACATATATAAGAGCAAATTTTATTGTATCTAGGAAATGTATTAATATCAATGTATCTTTCATCTATAATCTATATGTATATAAAAGGCAAAGCCCTCACTCACTCACTGATAATCACTAATTCTCCCACTTCCCATGAAACTAGAGAGATGAAATTTGGCATGTGTATACTTTGTCATGTAAATAGGAAAACTAAAGAAATTTCATTTTGATATTCAAATTTTTAGGGGTAGTTTTGGGTTGTCATTCCCAAAAACGGTTTTGTAATGGCTTTATATTTTTTGCTATAGCGGGAAAACAAAAGATCTGATCTTAAATTTAATGGAAAATCGTTAGTGTTGAATTCAATTATCTACAACTTTTGTATTTAACATTTTTTTCTATTTCGAACGGATACCAAGCAAAATTAGTTTATAGTTGAAAAAAAAAGTACTTAATTTAAGAAATGCCATTCCCAAAAATGTTTTTTTATTGGGTTCTATATATAAAATGCATTATAAATAAAACATAACATATACAGTAGAACTCCAATTATCCGGATTAATTGGGACCAGACCCGATCCGGATAATCAAAAATCCGGATAATTGGATTTTTCTCGAAAAAAGGCCGTTTTTAGGAGAAAAACGTAAACAAAACACAATAGAGAACATTTACGGTATTTATTATGAAAAAACAATATCAATGACAATGTTTACATTACGTAATTACAAACAATACTAAATCACTATAAAATAAATTATTTTTTGAACATACCAGGCAGTCAGCTCTTTGCTACCTTAAAAATCGATTCCGAGCCACCAAGTCTCGCATCTGTTTGACTATGTTCTTATTCATGAATCTGATCCGGATAATTGGCGATCCGGATAATTGGAGTCCGGATAATTGGAGTTCTACTGTATGTTTTTAGAAAGTTAAATCGGGGGTTGGCGTACGAAGCACACAGGGGTCTCTCCTAGTACAGTAGAACTCCAATTATCCAGATTAATTGGGACCGGACCCGATCCGGATAATCAAAAATCCGGATAATTGGATTTTTCTCGAAAAATGCCGTTTTTAGGAGAAAAACGTAAACAAAACACAATAGAGAACATTTACGGTATTTATTATGAAAAAACAATATCAATGACAATGTTTACATTACCGGTACATAATATTTAAAAACAATACTAAAATCACTGTGAAATACATTATTTTTTGAACATACGAGGCAGAGTCAACTGTTTTGCTACCTTAAATCGATTCCGCGCCGCCAAGTCTCGCATCTGTTTGACTATGTTCTTATTCAAATCTGATCCGGATAATTGGCGATCCGGATAATTGGAGTCCGGATAATTGGAGTTCTACTGTAGTTATAATAAATAACCTTATACTATGTTTGAAAAACATTTTAAATTGTTTACATTAAATTGTTTTGTTAGAAACATGGAATAGTTAGATTATACTTGTTGCTTCTTATAATTTGCTCTCTAAGGCAAAATAAATCAAATAAAAGAACAGTATTTGTTTCTTAATTTTTTAATGGGTTTTAAAATAAATATAAATGATCTAAATCTGCTTTTAGGCTATAATTTAAATAATATATTCAATATTAAGTACAGGGTGTTCATGAAATCTGTTTTGAAAATTTTATGATGAAAGTTCATATAAACATACACTTCTTATAGGTATCCATTTTGTGTTTTGCCATTCATTAATAATTAAGATATAACTCCATTAATCTACGTATTTATATAAGGAGCATTGTCCTAACTGAATGACTGACTGACAAACCAATCAACGTAGAGCAAAAACTACAAAAGATACAGATACGAAAATTTAAACTTAGGCCTAATTAATTCTTATGGTGTCATAGAAAAAAAGGGATTTTGCAAAATTTTCATTTTAAAGCTTAAAAATAGTAAATATTCAGGGTTCACTCCCAGCCCTATATATCAGATAAAACAACTGTTCTGATCAAAAGCTTAGGAACACTTGTTTGTTTAAAATTCATTACCATAGCAACCAACTTAGCAAATTTAGAATCAGTAAGTTTATTATTCTTCATAACAAACAGCTTTTTTACGTTATATCAACAAACTAAAAGCAAACACAAACAAAAATCAACGAAAAATACTTACTGTACCGGTTCTGTATTATAAATAAAATAGCTGATTTGGATAAAAAACTTAACATAATTTTAGGTTAGGCCTACAATGAACCAAAACAAATTTATTTGCAACCAATTTAGCAGATTGGTGTTACTTATTATACTGTTTCCTTTAGTTGGCAATCAATATCAAAATTTGTTTGAAATGTAAATTACATTGGTAAAATTACAACGCATGCTGCAATTTGAATTATTGGGGATGGTCGTGTCTATTTCGTTCTCTGTTTTACATTAGCTTAGTCATCATTTCCATGAAAATATCAGAGTAATATACAATAATCTGTTAAGTAGGCCTATTTATATATTACAGAATTTTATAAAGTGAAAGTTGCCTGTATTCCTGTTTTGTTAAATATATATATAGGCTATATATATATTATTAAGTTGTAGGAATAGCGGAGTCCGGCAATCGTGTTTATTTAAGTTTGTGTGGGCAGTCCGATATGTCATTGAAAAGATACATCTATTATTATCTGCATTAAATTTTGTTTTCATTTAATTAAGACGTTTAGAAATAGAATTGATCACTACAATTTGACATATTTCTTGGATATACGTTGGCCCCTCAGCCGCAATATGACGTCTCAGGCTAGGGTTTTAATGTAAATTTGCGCCTAAATACGTTACTTGGTTTGTCACTTTCTAAGTTTTAAATATTTAATTCATGTTGTGAACTAGACACTTATAAGTATACATGGACAAACATTTTTGGAATTTAATATATTTAATTAAAAACTATTCCAAAATAAAATGCTGGTATTCAAAACAAACTATCTATGAGAGGGCCATTTTGAAGTTTTAATTCATTTGGTGCACAATATCTTTAAAACATTTTTGACAACAATCCATTTTTTTTCAACAATACAACTTCTCACTCCTCCTTCCAACAAAATAAAAATACTCTACATAAACAATTATTTATTACCGGTATCATAACATTATTAAGTGAATGCATTCCAAATAAAATAAATGATTGCCATATAATATTTGTATATTATGTAAGTAAAAATATATTTTAATAATGGTTTTATAATGCAAATACCATGTATTTGCATACCTGTGCAGTATTTGTTGCTGTTTGAGTATTTAGGGTTAGAAAATAATCGTTATGTTTTCGCTCCAAATGCTTTCTTAGGTTTGAGCTAGAGGAAAAGTGGATCATTTTATTGCCACACAAATTGCATGAAGCATATTTGTAGTCGATAAGAGTGAAATAATGCCACAATATACTGGTTCTTCGGCTACGTTTTTCTCCTTTTATTGATGTCATGTTTTAAGTATTTAAAATGCCGCTAAAATAACAATATAACCTAGGACTAGTACTTGTACTGTAGTAACCCTCAAAAGTCAGTGAGTGGTACTACTCCATTAAATGCACGTACACGATTCTAAACTTGAACACACTGTTACAATCTAAACTGTTACATTTAGAAATACACTGTCTGTTATTTATTTCATACACTTCACAACACAACGGCAACAAATTGACACTCCTACATTTGGTAATATTTATTAAACATTTTTACAACGAAAAAAACAAAAGGAATTGGGAAACGTGAACGTTACAAAGTCATGGTAGATTAAACGAGATCTAAAAACACCAGATGAGGACGAGACATGTCACCAGCACCAGTAGTAACAACAGCTGATACAAATACTAGCGCCGTACAGCGACCAGTATCGAAAGTCGAAACGAGTACACGACTGTTTTTTGTTTGAAAGTAGCCGTAGTTTTTGTGATCATATGATTTTGAATACGGTACCTAATTTTCGAAGGTAAAAATATAATATTGTTAACAGATTGTAGGCCCTACAAGCACTTGTGGTTTTGCACACCAAAACCATGGGTGAATCCCAAGGTCTCTAGAAAGGAAAGGTTACCTCATAGTCATGTAAACAAACTCAAACCCCTCGACCCGTTCCCTGTCCAGTGACGTCATCTATAGTATAAAAACACCGCGCTACCATGAAAGATGTATGTTTCGTCGTACAAATCACCTCATTTTTTTAAAAATAGATGTATTAAACTATTTTTGGGGTTGCAGTTTTTTTAAATGATACTTAAGTTACACATTTCAACATTTGTAATTGTAAGAATATATCTTAACCTTTTCAAAAACATTATGTTTATGTCATTAATTTGCAATTTACAATAATAACAAAAGTATAATCATACAAATTTTAATTTATATTTTTACTGACTAAAATTTAAAATAAAAAGCTATCTTGGTAATACATTTTAAATCATATAACTAAAAAGCAGTCATTAAAATTGTATTTAATATTTTTTACAGAATAAAAAAAAGAAAAAAATGCAATCACGATAATACATTTTAATCTATATATATAAAAGCCAAAACCCACTGACTCACTCATCACGATTTCTCAAAAACTACCAAACAGATTTGAATGAAATTTGGTATGTAGCTTCCTCTAGGGCCATAGGTGCTCACTAAGAAACGGTTTGAAAAAAAATCGAAATTTTAGGGGGGTTTGGGGGATCAAAGTTATTAAAAAATGACTTCTTCAAAACTATTGAACGGATTGGAATGAAATTTGGTATGTAGCTTCTTCTAATGCCATAGGTGATCACCAAGAAAGGGTTTGAAAAAATTTGAAATTTTAGGGGGGCTTGGGGGGATCAAAGTTATTAAAAAACGACTTCTTCAAAACTACCAAATGGATTGGAATGAAATTTGGTATGTAGCTTCCTCTAATGCCATAGGCGATCACCAAGAAAGGGTTTGAACAAATTTGAAATTTTAGGGGGGGTTTGGGGGGATCAAAGTTATTAAAAAACGACTTCTTCAAAACTACCGAATGGATTGGAATGAAACTAGGAACTAGGATTCCATTTGTCGGCACGTTTGCATTTCTGTATCCATTGCTTCTGATAAGTAGTAGGCCTATTCTTTGGAAAGCTAAATATAAGTATGACACAAAAATTAAACACTATAAAGGCTAAATTGAATACACCATTCTAAATACTTATACTTGTCTTTTTGTAAATAAATACTTATAACTAAGTGAATGAACCACAAGTATTTGTTTTACTTGTATTTTAAATAAGTATTATTTTTACTTACTATTAACATTTATTTTAAACTACAAAAATAAACTTATCCTCGCAATTACTTCTTTTTGTGTCGGTAAAGAACGTAATTACTTGTACTTGTAAGTAATTTTGTAAGAACTTGTAAGAAATATTTTTTGAATTGCTAAAATAAAATGAAATAAAATTCTATTGAACAAATCCCGATTACTAGGAATTGGTTACACACCAATTTGTATACATGTTTTGTTTTGGTAGCATAATTATTTTGATTGTTTTTGTAAACATTATTAATTTGTGAATAACCTAAAATAATTTGTAAATAACAAGCAAAAGATAAATATATCAGAATTAATAAAATAGCATTCTAAAATGTATCTCTCTATGATAGCCTACATATAAATTGTATGGAGTTTATTTAATTGGGTGGCAGTATTTTTATTGAATATGTAGGCCTATATTTAACATTCCTTGCATCAACTGTAAATAAAATATATTAGTATATTTGTTTGTTTTTTTTAACACGCTTTGTGTGGGAAGTTCATGGGGTTTATAATAAGCTTCAAGTCACCAGGTGGGCATACTGAACAAAAAGTTATTTTCTACAATTTTAATGCAAAAGATAGCCACAGAAACTACTTTTAAATCAAAATATTAAGACAAAAGAAAATTATAATAACATTTTATATGAGTAAGTGGTATTATATTATTTACTATTACAATAGAAACAAAAAATATCTAGGCCTACCTGTGAAATGATATATCAGTTCTTCCTTCTAGTTTTGCTTTTGCATAATAATATTTGCAAGTTGCAACCGCACAAATGGAACCACCTTTAGGTTTATTAATTGATTTTCTATCCATTGTAGGCCTAAATAATATATTTCTTCTACCAACACTTCTAAAACACTTTAAATACACTAATTTAACGCGTATAAACGTAAACGACAGAGCTTTGATCACTGTCTAGGTATACTAACAACTACGTCACAGCCCCCACTCCACTTTTTTTGATATTTCCCGAATGAGGTAACCTTTCCTTTCTAGAGACCTTGGGTGAATCCAACTGGTTTTCAAGGGAAGGTCTAGGGGTATGGAATAATTTTTTAGTACTGTATACAGTGCTTGAAAACGTATTTTTAGAAAGCTCCTATTTTGAATAGGAATATATTTATGCTTTATTCAAAAATAAAATGTTATCATAACAAATTATAGGTAATAAATCATAGAATTGAACTGTATACTTGAAAATTTTAAATAATCTTACAAGTCTGTCTAAAGCAATGATTACATAGTATAAAACGTTTTATACTATGTAATCATTAGTCTAAAGGTTATGTGCCTTGAAAAGTGACGAGTTGAGTCATTTCCTTGTTCTTTCTCGCGCGGCAAGAGTTAATTTAGGCAACTACAATTTTACAACTTATTTTGTTCTTTGCTGATCAGTTTTACAATCAATGTTCACTTAATTAGCGAATTTCCATAGGAATAAACGGTATCAGTTAACTGACACAAACTTTCTCCCAACTTACTGTACCTAGTCAAAATAATATTGTTTTTAATCATTTTATTAACTACTTTTTAGAACAAAACAAAAAAATAATATTCTACCTACGTCAATCGTATAAAAAATCATTGTCCCAGGCGGGATTCGATCGCGCGACCTTTGAATTACTGGCCGTGCTCGCTACCGTGGTGCTACCCCGTGCGGCCGCTGCCGCGATGCTAGATTGACAACACAAACTTGTTTATTTTTAAACATTTCCCCATAATTATAAAACGCCGAAGTTTTGATAAAAGCGGGTGGTGTCATTTTGTTTGGCATCTTAAGCACTATAAATACTGAAAATTTGATCAAAATCGTTAGAGCCGTTTTTGAGAAATTTGCATTTTTGTCGTTTTTTATGGGTTTTTAGGGGTAAATTACCCTTAAAAATTAAAAATTCCAAAAAATGAAAAAAACGCCTGGAGATATTAGGGTTTAGTACCTACATACCAAATTTCATGAAAATCGGACCAATAGTGTCCTCTCTGGTCGTGTATACATACAGACAGACACCACTCTAAAAACACTTTTTTTGGGTTCAGGGAGCTCCAAAACAAAAAATTCTACTAAAAATATTTTTGGGTTCAGGGAGCACCAACACAGATAATTGCACTAAACAATTTTTTGGGGTTCTGGGAGCACCAAAACAGATAATTCAACTGAAAATTCAAATTCGAACATTTTTACGAAAACAATACTTTCTCCATATACTACGTATAGGGTGGAGAAAGTAAAAATGAGCTATTGCAGTGACCCTTATGGTAAGACCCAAGGTCGGGAGGGGTGATATGAATCATTAAAATTCATATATATATATATATACAGGGTTAGTTAAAAGTCTGGAGACACCCCCTTAACTCTCCACCGAGCATTGATAGAAAATCCAAACCTGGGGGTTTTTTATAGGTCATAAAAGCACACTTCCCCATGCATAGGGCAACTTTGCCCCCCAACTCAAAATCGGAATTTTTGGGGCTACTCAATATTTTTAAATATAAACCCCTAGTGTGTGACCCCTTATTTTGTAAATCTTGATAAAAAAAAACCAACAGCGCAAACTAGAGGTCTCTATCTCATCCCTATCAAAAACGCTGGGCGATAAACTACAAGGAAAATCAAATGGCATTGTACTGTGACAACTATTGGGAATTTCCAAAAGATAATCTGATTAGTAGAAACAAAGTCCTCAGACCAGTCCAGTCTTGTCAAGGTTTCTTCCCCATTAAGTCTTCAGAGGTTAACAATTGTCCGTATCCTTATCAGTCTCTTATCAGTACTTACCAGAGTAACTTCTATTTTCTGAACAACTTTACAAATTTTCTTACAATGGAGTGACACATTTATTCACTGACTCATTTCCTGAACGAAACCCTATAACAAGATCTGCTGTTGAAACAACAATAAAACGGTTTGAAGAAACAGGCTCTGTTAAGAATCGTCCTAGGTCAGGAAGACCAAAATCAACAACAACCAAGGAGCAGTGTTTGGAAGTTTTGCAGTCTATTGTTGAAAACCCACATGCGTCGACTAACTCCTTGTCTACACAATTGGGGATTTCTCAATCATCAGTGTGTAAGATTTTACATCAGCATAAGTTCAAACCCTATAAAATTCATCTTGTTCATGAGTTGAACGAAGATGACTTCGATCGCAGAGTAGAGTTTTGTGACGACATGATGAGAAATATTGATAACGGAACAATTACACTAAATGATATTGTATTCAGTGATGAAGCTACTTTCATGCTGAATGGAGAAGTTAATCGACATAACTCTCGTTGGTGGAATGATACCAACCCTTTCTGGGTTCATAAACAACACACACAACATCCTCAAAAAATCAACGTATGGCTAGGAATGATGGGAGGACGAGTTATTGGGCTGCTATTTATTAATGGAAACCTTAATGCTGAGGTATACTTAGCTATGCTCCAACAATCCAGGCACCGGTAAATAATTTCGAACAAATTTGGTTCCAACAAGACGGAGCTCCTCCGCATTACGGCTTGCAAGTTCGCCAGTACTTAGATAACGTTTTCCCAAATCATTGGATTGGTAGACGTGGATCTATTGAGTGGCCTGCCAGGTCACCGGACCTGTCGCCACTGGATTACTTCCTGTGGGGCTATGTAAAAGATAGAGTTTACAAAACTAAACCTCAAAATCTTGATCTCTGAAATCCAGTGGCGGCTTGCCCATAAGGGCTCTCGGACTCCGCCCCTCCAAAAGATTTGAAAAAGAAAAAAAATTAAATACCCATTCAATTATAATTATACATCTAATTAACCAAAGTGTTTTTTTCAATCACATACATCGAAAATGTAGGGAAAAACACGCAAAAATAGCACGAGAAGTTTGTATTTGTAGCAGTGGGGCGCTGGCCAGAACGTCCCAATCCATTACCATGCAGTTATATAAAGAGTGGTAGTGGTGGGGGCTGCTGGTGCTATGACGCGTCTAAGCTTGTGCCTTATGGAAGGCTTGGGACGGCGTCCGAGCTTGCGCAGAGCGACGTATCTAGTGAGTCGGAAAGAAGGATGGACTTCTGCTACAAGCAATATAACTAAAGGTAGGCCTATAGTATGTAAGTAGAGTATTTCAGATTTACATATGATAAGTATTTCAGAAACATATGGCATCACAAATTTAATACCTAGATTGCCATAAAAACTCACTAAAATACACAAAATGTTTAAACACCCCGGTGGTGTGTGCCCCCCAAGCATTTTACTCACGAGCCGCCACTGCTGAAATCGAATCCAGCAAGAAATCCAACAAATTCTTCAAGATACATTGCAGCGAGCAGTTTCACACTTTTACAATGCATTGGCACATTGTCAAACCGCTGAGGGCCATCAATTTGAGCATCTCCTGTGACAAGTTATCCTTGTAAGTAACTGCTTAGAAATAAAATTGTAGCCAGAGGTTTTTGTTTCATTACAGTCTAATACAATTCCATTTGTTAATTCTCTTTCCAGTTTATCGCCCAGCGTTTTTGATAGCGATGAGATAGAGACCTCTAGTTTGCGCTGTTGGTTTTCTTTTATCAAGATCTACAAAATGAGGGGTCACACACTAGGGGTTTACATTTAAAAATATCGAGTAGCCCCAAAAATTCCGATTTTGAATTGGGAGGCAACATTGCCCTATGCATGTGGAAGTGTGCTTTTATGACCTATAAACAACCCCCGGGTTTGGATTTTCTATCAATGCTCGGTGGAGAGTTAAGGGGGTGTCTCCAGACTTTTAACTAATCCTGTATATATGTGTTCGCACTCTAGCGGCCGCATTTTAAGTCCGATTTGGTTCAAATTTGGTACACATGTTGGTTATCTACGTCGCTCGGACGAGTTCGTTAGCCAAAAAAGTCCAACAAGCGAAAGTACGTTTTTTGACCGAAAGTAACTATTTTTTGAGATTTTTACTACAAGAATGACATTTTCGAGTTTTTTCTAAAAATATAAATGTAGGATGTTATTCTGCACATTTTGTTTATTTACGCTACCTTATAGCTCACTTGGTTCCCCCAAAATCGATCAAAACGTAAAATACCATAAAAGTACCCGGTTCAAACCAAAGTGGTGCAAACTCGCGAGGCCACTAGGCGCAAACAAATTCTACTAATATATTGCGTACACACAGACAGCTGTTCAACGCCTTCGTGAGTAGACCTATTTCCCAAATTGTTGGTTGAAACCCTAAAACATAGGCATATAAACTTAATTTTGGACATTTGCTCAACTCACGTCAGTGCGTGGTCGAATTATTTGTTATTACAGTGATTTACAGTGTTATAAAACCTGCGTCGGACCACTGCGCAAGCGATTAATTTAAACAAGTAATTACTCACATCATATCAAAGCTAAAGATCCATACTACAAGTTTTATTTGAACCATTTTTGTGGATTTAGAAAAATATAGTTAATACAGTAAATTTATATGCTTTGAGAAACCATTTTTTGTGTTTTTGTTGCTTAATTAACGTAAAATGTATAACAAAACTTTTTCGATAGTTATCAAGGAACAAAATTTTTTTTTAAATCTCTATGATAAGTATGAAAGAACTTGTAAGCAATCTAGTGAAACTCTGCACTTGTAAGCTTTAAGGGGAGTGGTGGGAGGATCATAAGGGAGAGGCCGGGACTTTTGAGAAAAAACATGTCTCATAAGGGTCTATCACATATACAAAATTCAGCTTTCCCCTAATTAGTTGCGACAAAAAAAACCTTAATTGACTGGTCTATGAGCAGTATGCCACTTAGAGGGTTAACAAAAATTATAATAACCCAAAGGAGGGGCCTGCAGCCCCCCCCCCCCCCATTGATCTGCCCATGACCAAATCTGGTTTAAATAAGTTATGGCAAAATTTTATAAAATAAATCTCGGATCCATAAGGTTAAAACTATTTAAAAAATTGTATTCATCAATATTAAGATCATACACCGTTGATAATCATGTTTAACTGTAACACTAAAGGCCCCACCAATACACTTCAAACATTTTGCGCAAGGCTTAGGTTTGTACAAACAACGTGTTTGCGCAAACATGGGTCCATACACTATGCAAAGGTTGGCGCAAACATTCAAAATAACTTCCAATTTATTTAGTGAAATTGAAACTTACGGGACATCCTGTATAAATATAAATTAACTAAACTAAAACAAAAATTATTATTGTTATACAGGTTGAAAAGGGGGTAAATGTAAACTTGCAAAATATTTCCATAGGTCAGCTAGAATTACATATTATAATCTGTAAAATAATTAAATAATACATTAAAAACTCCAAACAACACAAAAAAGAAAATAAATTAAGACAATTTAGTTAAAAAGTTATATTTATTAAACTACCCTTGAGTACATAATTTTCAAAATAGATAATAGTTTACACTATCCAACTATAAGTCAGTTCTAACTATTCTGAACATTTAATAAACTAAGACCTGACTAATAGAAATCTTATATTCACTAAATGAAAGCAGTACCAAATGAACAAACATTTCAAAACCCACTCGGATAATTTACTAAATACAGATATTTACGTTACGATGTTAAGTGATGAAAGTGCTTCTTACATCATTCGAAGGGGTTGTTTGTATGAGGCGAAGCATCCCCTCTCTTTGTAATCCCCAGAGTGATGTAAAGAAGCAATTATCACGTGTAACATACAATATTTTACCTAACCCCATTTTTAGAATATGGAAAGAACAAATTCAGAAGTATACGTTAGTCTATGAATCAGTTTTATCTAAACAATACAATTTTGTTTAGTGGTAATTAAATTAATCTGCTGTAACAAACAATCAGCTGATCTAAGCATTTCAAACAAGCAGTTGTTTGAAGCGTGATGCAGTCGTAACTTATGGACTCTTTAAATCACTAGAGATGTAAAGTAGATCAGTAAATTACTTCAGGGATAGGACAGTTTAACACAAGGGGTTAGGTAAAATAAATTCAACAATACTATAACTAATAAGGTACAACCAGTTAAGGTTTGTTTTCATATGACAAAAAGTAATGTGATGATGCATGTCATGGCATTTGTCATAATGAAAACAAGACAAAGCCTTATGTCACAAATCAAACTGATATTGATTTTCTAACTAGTGTCAAATAAATGACATGTGCTCGACACTTGTAGAAACTAATGGAATGTTTTCAACTTAGCTGAATAATGTTATAGAATCGAAATTCCATGACATTGTGAAAACTTCACTGATGCTATGTCACATTGTCATGATATTTAATGAAAACAAACCATTAGGCAGACTAGTGATAAGAAATAAAACTCTGGGTCTTTCATTTTATTCTTTTGTGACTGTAAGAGCAAACTCTTGCACAGGAAAAAACTAAAGCTATGAACAGTTTTAGATTGGGATAAAATGTAGATAGTTTTAGTTGCTTTTTTAACTAATTTTATTAATTAAGTTGTTTTAAATATTTTTATTTAATATTCAATATTTACAAATACATATTTTACAAATTGTGTCGTTGATGAGATGAATACATAAAAGCTGATGGTACCCTTACTTTCGGTGGCTGATTGACAATGCTTATCTGGGAAACTCATGTTTACTTTTCCCACCTACGTAACCCCATACAAAAATTGCTCCCCACCTAAGTGTACAATAAATATATTACAGTAGAAACTCGCTAACATGACCCTCAATAACAAGTGCAGTTTTCTAACCCGGGCCCTTGAGGTTGCCATAACACATAATATTAACCCCCTTGCGGATTTTTGTCCCAATACAAATCGCAGCTCTACAGCACGTCTTTTTGCAAAACCAAACGTTTATAGCAAGAGTTAAACCTCAGTAATAAGTCATTTTACACAACGGAACTTTATTTTTATAGCATGACTTCATCCTTAGCATGGTCAGTAACTCAAATGGATGTTTTGTAGGAAACTATATTTTTCCCTCAGGTCTAAACATGAAAACCCAGCTTTCTCCCTTACCGACTCTCATAAACTGTAACAGGTCAGTCGTGCGCCCACTTTTAAACTAACTTTTTAATTAGTTAAATACATTTTTGTGTTTTTCTATCAGTTTTCATATTTTAGTAATTTAATGTTCATTTTTCGTTTAACAAAATTATGCACAGTAAATTGTTTTTTCTACGTACTTTACATATTTTTAATGTCGTTTTTATTTACTAATCAGTTACATTCCAGTACATGCTTTGTTCCTGTACAATAAT
>JAGFPH010001611.1:135422-148388 GCA_018207615.1 Philaenus spumarius | reverse complement strand
TTTCTCGCGAGATCTTGCATCACGCCAGATTTCCCGCGAGATCTCGCATCACGCCAGATTTCTCGCGAGATCTCGCGTCACGCTTTTGTTTAGACACAAGTCAGATCGTGGAGAGGGAATATTATTAATACATTATTTACATTTATTAGCATAGCAATCAAATTAACACATAAGAATTAGTTAATATAATATAACAGCTGATTTCGCCCATCATCTGTAATTCTTAAACAAAACCCAGCGTAGATTATATTTTGGGGTTATGTTTACAACTTCAACCATTAAAATTTCTTGTGATGTTAATTTTCTTATATATTAGTTATACAACTAATGTAGGCTTCTATAACTATAAGTTATATGGGCTTCTACACGTTATAAGATTTGCTTTGGGGTTATAAACTGTATATAAAACTAACCTTTGATCATCAATATATTCGTTTATACAAATTTAAAGAAGGATACCTACTGTTTAACTTCGCAAACATTCGTACATCTTTGTATAACATATTTGATTATTAATTTCTTTACTGTAATATTAACAACTTCTAAATCATTTGATCTATCAATATGAAATAAAAGGTAACTAAAAGATAATATTTTTACCTTTCTTTAAATATATAATAACGGATATAAATAAACAATTTGAACAAATAGGCCTACAGTTTTATAATCCTTATAATTTTACACATTTACCGAGTTAAAAATCCCCGTAGTCATAGAAGTTATCACTTCCAACGTGTGGTCTTAAGCACACCCAGTTAATTTTTTTTTCTGTGTAAATAACTTTTATAATTGTTGTATTGTTTGTGTGTAAACAATATTTTTTGTAACTGTTTGTGGATAAATAATAACTTTTGTATGTGTAAACACATAGTATATTTAAGCCTAAATAATGATTTTGTTTGTGTAAATATTTTTTTTTCTGTGTAAATAACTTTTATAATTATTGTTTGTTTGTAAACAATATTTTTTTAACTGTTTGTGGATAAAATACTAACTTATTTATGTGTAAATACAGAAGGATAAGTTTTTTGTGGGTAAATAATAAAATATGATTAAGTTAGTAAATAATGATTTCTATGTGCAAATAATAACTTTTTATGTGTAAATAATGATTTTTATGTGAAAATTATAACTTTGTATGCGTCAATAATGATTTTAATGTGAACATTATAAGTTATTTATGAGTAAATAATAACTTGTGTATGTACAAATAATAATTTTCATAACTCATCAAAATTAAAAATGAGTAAGTTAATTATTTATTTCAAAATAGGCCTATAGCTAAACCTATTTGTTCCTAGATTCCGAATTTAAAGTAGGCCTTATTGTCTATGCTTATCTTCAAGTTAGGTAAATTTACTCCTTTCTAAAACATGAGTGTTGTACTGGGGGTCAAATACAAATTAAAAAATTAATGAAATAGGAGGATGCACTTTACCAGAATTATTCAAATTAACCTAACAAGAAAATGCAAGTTCAGGTAATTTTGCAAGGCATTTTTCTAAAGAAACTTACAGAAAATTAATTTTAAATCGAATTCTGGATGTGATATGGATGTTTAATTTTAAGGTTTTTTTTCTTTTCTTGTTTTTGTAACAAAATATATACATACAGTATATAATTTTTATTATAAAAACCAGGGTTTAATTTGGATTGAAAGATCGATCTTAAGTGTCATAATCATATAACTAATTGTTGTAAATTATTGTACTATTATAGCCAAATTATTATACATAAAATTTTATAAAAACCGACACTATTAATATGCAGACATTTCATAGTATAAATTAAATGACTATTTGAATATTATAGATACCTACAGATATGTAGGTAGGCCTATGGTTTAGAAATATTATTGTCAACAGAACGTGCACTTATACAGTAGTTAAAAAGTGATTTTTTTACTCAGAACAATAATGAATAAAGTCGAACGTTTCGGCAAGTGTTACAAAAGCCCATGTTTCATACTTTATTTAATTGCTTTGTAAGTTAATAATAACTAACACTTTGCAACATTAGTAAACAGTTTGTTTGTATTATTAAGTACAAAACAAAATAACGAATTCAGTTATTCAATTCCTTATTTTTAAACATGTGTTTTGAATGCCTTCGCTGCATTGCTAAGTTATAATTATTACAGTAGGGCTAACAAGGAAAGGAAGTACAGTTGTGTGTGTTTACGTTGTACGTCTTGTCTGCATGAAGGTGTAACCCAAACCTTGTCAATCATTTCTTTAGCTCCGCCTCCTCACTGCTAGACTGATTGCCAGCGCTCCTAGTGGATTTATTCAACATCGTGCTGAGGATTCTCTCTAGTGGTATAGCGCACCCTTAAGAGCTGAAAAATTTCCAAGACACCTTTGTTAGTTATACAGCATATACTAGTCTTTAAGAATATTATAAAAATTATATTTTTACTCACCATAAATCACAGGAAAAAATAAAGTTTTAATTAATGTAAATAAAACAGTTATTTCTTTGGTCACACACGTAACACTTTTTCAAAAATTTATAAAATATACAAATAATAATATTGTAACTGATTTATATTTACCAACTAGTGCAGAAAGACCCCAGCTATCATTTACACCTTAGTTTTATGAAATATTATTAATTTACTTATTTTATCTTAAGCTTTAAACATGAAAAAAGGCGTACAAATGTCACACACGTAACGATGGAATCGCCCTAATCCGGATCGGGTCTGGTCCCAATTAATCCGGATAATTGGAGTTCTACTGTATATGTTATGTTTTATTTATAATGCATTTTATATATAGAACCCAATAAAAAAACATTTTTGGGAATGGCATTTCTTAAATTAAGTACTTTTTTTTTCAACTATAAACTAATTTTGCTTGGTATCCGTTCGAAATAGAAAAAAATGTTAAATACAAAAGTTGTAGATAATTGAATTCAACACTAACGATTTTCCATTAAATTTAAGATCAGATCTTTTGTTTTCCCGCTATAGCAAAAAATATAAAGCCATTACAAAACCGTTTTTGGGAATGACAACCCAAAACTACCCCTAAAAATTTGAATATCAAAATGAAATTTCTTTAGTTTTCCTATTTACATGACAAAGTATACACATGCCAAATTTCATCTCTCTAGTTTCATGGGAAATGGGAGAATTAGTGATTATCAGTGAGTGAGTGAGGGCTTTGCCTTTTATATACATATAGATTATAGATGAAAGATACATTGATATTAATACATTTCCTAGGTACAATAAAATTTGCTCTTATATATGTTTTAGAATGTGGAGTATGTGGATATGGAATACGAATTAGAAGAGAGCGTATCAGAAGAAAGTCCTGTCGAGCAAACAGTACCACCTCTGAAGACATTAAAGTACTCAAACATACAAAGCTCACCAATCCCATCACAAGTGATAAAAATACCAAAACCAAATCCTCATAACAATTCTCAAATGATACAAGAAGCTATTTCCATCTTAAGTAACGTTGCTCACACAAGTAATCCTCCAGAAACGGAAGACGATGAGTTCGGACAGTTTGGTAAATTCGTTACAGCGCAACTAAGGCAACTTCCACTGTTAAACGCTCTAGAGATTCAGGAGAAATTTTATAGTTTGTTAACCAGAGAAAGAATCAACGTTATGAAAAGCTCGACTGAAGCACATTCGTATATAAAACCTCATGTTCAGCAGCATCAATGCAATCATCAACAACAAAACAAACAGTGCACTCAAGAACATAAACAACAGGAACATGATCAAGATCACCATCAATGCGTACAACAACAAAAACCAGTTAAGCTCTGCAGCCAGTCTACGTTAGACCAATCTGTACAGTCGGAGATAGAAACTTATCCAGTCACAGACGTGTCTACGACGATTGAATGTGCTGCTGATGATAATCAGAATTGATTATCTTTTAGGTTATAGCCTATATGTAAATATAAAATTATTCTCAATTGAATAAAATACAATTATTTTGTAATTTACTTTCACTGTGTGTAAGCTGTATTCTATAAATAGAATGATAGTCCAGTCAGCAGGTAGTTTTTTCTAGCAAAAGAATCTTTCAGTGATTTTCTGTTTAGAAATTGGTAAAGGATTGTCCCTGAGGATAACAACATTCTAGCAGTTGTGGTTACATGCCTTGTGCTAAAGCCACCATTGATCTTATGATTAAAATAAATATATTTTCTTAACAATTTTATTTTAAAAATTTGTTGTTGATTTTATTCTTTGAAATTAATTGCTAACATATGTACTTTACAAATTTTACAAGATATCTCATTAACGGAAAATGAAATGTTTGCAACACAAAAACTCTAAATATAATTTCACAGAAAAAAGTTTCATAAAGAATATTATCTTTATACAGGGTGATTCAGTAAAGCGTAAAAATGGTGGCTAGACAGAAAATGGAGCATTTTTGGACCTATGTTTATTGGAAGTTTTCATCTTATTTTGATGTGAGGAATCACGGCCTGAATTCTTGGAACCCTTTTTCTGAACACCCTATTTATACAGGCTGATTCAGTAAAGCGTAGCGGGCTTTGCAGATTCAGATTCTACATGCAAAAATAAGTCGAAAATGTAGTATAACATTTTTTCGATTTCGGCTTAGTTTAGCCGTAATCCGCCATTTTGTTTTTTACAAAACTCAATGTAACTCTGGAAACAGATAAGATATCGAGTTCAAATTTGGAATAAGCATTTTATAATGTTATGATTAACAAGTACCAAACACAAAGAATTTATTTTTATAATTTTCAAAATGGCGGCCGTTACAAATTTTTAACGTGGAATATCTTGAAAACCGTTAACTTTACAAAAAATGTACAAGAGACATAATATTTTCCTTTTTTAAAGACAGACAAAATTCCGCCATTTTGTATTTTTTTAAAAATAATTAATATTGTAACTCAAAAACCCTTTTAGATATTTTTATGAAACTTCGTATACACTTTAACTCTATAGCTATAAACATTTTCCAAAAATATCTTTGATCAGACTCATCAAATTTTAAAATGGCGGCCATTTAAAACTTTTAAAGTCAAATTCCATGAAAACCAGCTACTAAAACAAAATTTTACTAGACACTAAATTTGAAGCCCTTTTCATTTCAAATAGAATGACACTTTAATTAAAAAAATTGGTTAATAAATACAAAATCTATGATCATTCCAAGTTTTTCTATAAATTTAAGAATTACCGGTAGTATGCTAATTTTTGTAATAGAAAAAAACAGCTGGTGCACTCTAATCAACTGATTCTGAAATGCATTGTTGCTTACTAAATGTTGTCATTAATTTTGTGCGTTAAATGTAAAGTACCTGGAGACCGAGCTAAAGTTCGATTATAAGCAGGGCTATGATTTCAATAATAAATATTGGATTATTGAGTTTTGAGGTTAGGCCTATAACATTAAACAACTAAATAAAGGGAATATACAACATTAGGCTTACCTGTAATAAAAATACAGTTTAAAGGATTAACCACAATCTCAACGCTATGCCTCAGAAATAAGTCAGGCCTAAATTTAAGTATTATTTCAATATCGATTTATTCCTAGGGCCTAGTTCGCTCACGTCAATAACTACTATTATTGCAAATTTCCGTGAACATCGTTTAGGTTAAGCCTGGTCCACACGCTCAAATTTATCGTCAGTCTTGCATGAACACTGAAAGTTTGACAGATAAGACTGAGTTGGCCGTCGCGTCCACACGACTCAAATTTGGTGTCAGTCTTTGCTGAAATATGGAGGAAGAGTGTTTGATATTAGTGACTTTGATCGCAATTTGTGCTAAACGACTTAGATTTAAGAGACACAGGCGTACACGGTGGTCACGACAATGGTTACTGAAAAGGCATAAATTCTCGCATGTCAATCTGATCCGAGAACTGCAACATGAACCATCAGATTGGCGTAACTACTTACGTATGGACACAGAAACGTATGGCAAATTGTTAGATCTTGTTACACCACACATACAGAAGAAGGATTGTGTCATGAGGGCATCTATCAGCACCCATGAAAGACTCTCTACAACATTGAGGTTTTTAGCAACTGGACGAAGCTACAAGGACCTTGAGTTCACTACTATAATCTCCAAGCAAGCTTTGAGTCAAATAATACCTGAGACCTGCATAGCTATATACAATGTTTTGAAAACTGAATACTTGAAGGTAAATAAATTAAACAAATTATATTTAAAGTAAATTGTATAATTCAGAAACAAACAAATTATCACACGTATATTTAAAGAACATCTTAAGAAATTGTAGCCTCCAAAGTTTAATGAAGAACCATTTAAATGTTATAAGCATATAAAAGTATTTTAAAAATTAAATAAATGAATGATGATAATAATTTTAGTTATAATAGAATTTTAATTTTACATATTCATGTACACTTACAGTACATACATTTTACAATTTTATAATTAAGTAAACATAACTGTAAAAACTGTCATATTCAGTAATAACTTAGTTCATAGTGAAATTAGAAAAGTAGGTAGAAACTACTGACTGACTTTCTGAGTTATTTTTGTTACTCTCAGTTACATGAATAGGTTGTACAGACTTTGCTTGTGGTGGACAGGGTTGTTGAAAACCAAGCATACCGAAATGAGGAATATCATATTCATTATAATTATAGTTTGGTGGTCTCGCAAACTGGTTACCCGTGACGGAAGCCGCACAGTTCATAACCTTAAAATCCTTTGTTAGTGATTCTAGTTCTCCTTCATAAATTACGTCATTTATTAGTTTTTTAGCAAATATTTGTTGATTACCTTTGAAAGCACGAAGTTTATGGGCAACGTACTTTCCAAATACCTGGAATTCATCTTCATTGTTCATAGCTTTAAGTTTTTCTACAGCTAAATCTAATATTTCTCTTGTTGGTGATTGTTTCTTCTTCCTTTTCCACCCTGGTCGGCAAGTAGATGATGTAAAACTAGTTGATGTGGCAGAGTCTGTAGTTCCATCTTGAGGGGTTGGAGGTGCGGACAGTGCTGCAGCTCCTCCTTGAACATCATCTAGCTGGGTGAGATCATCATCTTGTACCTAAAACAAAATCAATTTGTTTCAGTTTCCGAAGAGCACAGAAGAATGGAAATATATTGCTGAAGAATACAACAGGAAATGGAACTTTCCACATTGCCTAGGCGCTGTTGATGGAAAGCACATCAGAATCATACCTCCAGCTAACAGTGGATCTTATTATTTTAATTATAAAGGCTCTCACAGTATTGTACTCATGGCAATTGCAAATGCAAATTATGAATTTATCTATGTTGATGTTGGTACAAATGGAAGGATATCTGACGGAGGGGTTATTTCAAGTACTAAATTTTATGAGAAGTTAACGAACGGTAGCCTTAAAATTCCTGACGCAGAGAAACCTTTAGACAGTGATGAAGTATTGCCCTACGTGTTTCTGGGTGATGAAGCTTTCAGCCTGCGTCCAGATTTCATGAAACCTTACCAAAAAAAGAATTTGACTAAAAACTCTAGAATCTTTAATTACAGACTGTCCAGGGCTAGACGGGTAATAGAAAATACATTTGGTATTATGGCATCTCGTTTTAGGGTTTTGTACAGTGCAATAAATTTGGGAGTGGAAAACATTGAAGTTGTAGTAATGGCTTGTTGTGTACTGCATAACTTTTTGAGAAGGCAATGTTCTACTACATATATGACATCAGATGTCGTTGATATGGAAAATATACAAGATGGTTCAGTAGTATTAGGAGCAAGATGCAACCCAGATTTAATTCACGATCTTCAACAAGGACGTCGTGGTTTAATCCTGAGCAAAGGAAAAGAAGTTAGAGAAAAGTTTACATCGTACTTCAACAATGAAGGGTTGGTACCTTGGCAAGATGAGGCAATCATGTAGTGTAACATGTAATATACGAACAATATGAAAAGTATCCTCGTGTATTGTACTATTATTCTAAGTTCTATTCTATTATTCTAATCACTTAACTTAGAATTAAGAAATACATAAGTGTAGGCTAAGTCATGAACATTTCTTACAAACGTTTGTGTTTTACGAAAAATGCATAAGATGCCATATCACACACTTTAAATGTTCAGTTTTATTGTTTTTTTTAGTTAAAATGTCAAAATGCCCAATTTTTAATTTCTTTATTTCTGACCAAGATATTTAAAATTTGTAATAAGCATTAAAATTTTAATTTAATTTATTTCCAATTTTTTTTAATATTGACTCTTATTTTGCCTTAAAAGAATACAAAAATAAAACTGCCATTTTAACGCTTATTATAAACATAATGTACATATAAAATTTATTATTTTCAAAAAGGTTAACTGTTTTTGGTTACTACTTATAATGAATATGAAAATAATGAAATATGTAAATGTAATTTTTAATAAATAAAATTGTATTAATTTTAATTATATTTTACATTACAAATGATTGCAACATTTATTCTAAATTGTTAATGGCTTTTACTTACCTCATTATCAAAATCCTCAAGATTTGAAAAAGACTTCCTCGGCTCTTGATCCGCGTCACTCAAAAATGACAGTAAATCGAAGTACCACAGAGAGGGTTTGTGCACTTCATCAGTACTAGCACCGGAACGCATAGACGCTTTTATTTTAGCGCATTCTTTGCGGTACACTGTACGGAACGAGTTAATTTTTTTAGTAACAAAATCTTTGTTTGCTTGAGGGTCTACTTCCTTGCATTTCTTAATCAAAACATCATACGCCTGCACCTTCTTGTTCTTATCACTATAGTCTTTAGATTTAATTTGCCAAAGGCAAGGAAAACCTCTATATAAATCTAAAAACTCACAAAAGAAATCATGATTCCAGTGCCGTATGTCTTGCGACGCCATTTACCTTACAAATTTAAAACTATACAATAAAAAACAATAGCACAGCTCGCGGCTACACAACAGACTGAATGGAAAAGTTTTACAGACAAGACGGATGCTAGTCCACACGTTCAAACCTGTTCAAACTTGTCGTCAGTCTTGCATGAACCCAAAGGTCCTGGCCATCAGTCTTTTCGAGGTTTGTCAAACCTCGTTTTCTTCATGCAAGACGTCAAACCTGCCGTCCACACGTTCAGTCTTATCTGTCAAACTTTCAGTGTTCATGCAAGACTGACGATAAATTTGAGCGTGTGGACCAGGCTTTAGGCCTATAACATTAAACAACTAAATAAAGGGTATGTTTATTATGTATTCGTTGCCATGGTAACTATAAATAGATACAACATTAGGCTTACCTCTAATAAAATATACAGTTTAAAAGAAAGCAGATGATTATTGTAATGGCATTGAAAACATTTGCATCAGCTGTGCTTTGTATTGTTTAAAATGGACAAATTTCACTTTTTAATTTAATAAAAAGACGTAGAAAACGAATTTTCCCAGACTGGTGACCATTTCCAATCGATTTCTCGTGGCCAAAAGCCTAATATAAAATCAAAAAATCAAAAATCCTTAGACGGAGATTCTAGATCCATTTAGCAGACAAACAATTATCTCTCGCTTTAGAAGATAAGATAAGCTTTTAACTTTGTGGTTATTATTTTGTCGTGTAAGAAAACAATTAGAAATGCCATTGCAATTTTCAAAAAGCTATAGAGTTAAAGTGAATTCCAAGTTTCATTAAAATATCGAAAAGGGTTTTTGAGTTACAATATTAATTATTTTAAAAAAAATACAAAATGGCGAAATGCGGCTAAACTAAGCCGAAATCGAAAAAATGTTATATTAAATTTTCGACTTATTTTTGCATGTAGAATCTGAATCTGCATAGCCCGCTACAAAAATAACTAGAAAATTGTTAAATTAAAAAAAAATATGGTTTTAGGCTAATTTTGGTTGTTGTAGACAATTACCAAGAAATTATGTTTTTTGTCGATAACTCGGTTATCTATGACCTACTGAAACTACAAAAAAAGCATTTTGTCTGTCGTTAAAAAAGGAAAATATTTTGTCTCTTGTAATTTTTTTGTAAAGTTAACGGTTTTAAAGATATTCCACGTTAAAAATTTGTAACGGCCGCCATTTTGAAAATTATAAAAATAAATTCTTTGCGTTTGGTACCCTTGTTAATCCTAACTTATAAAATGCTTATTCCAAATTTGAAGTCGATATCTTATCTATTTCCAAAGTTACAGTGAGTTTTTGTAAAAAAACAAAATGGCGGATTACGGCTAAACTAAGCCGAAATCGAAAAAATGTTATTCTACATTTTCGACTTATTTTTGCATGTAGAATCAGGTCCTGTATAGCCCATCACACATTTTTGTAACACCCTGTATATATGAATTTTAATGGCTCCCCAAAACGTGTTCTAGGGACCATGATCGGTGCTCATTTGCTACTCCCGACCTTGGGTCTCACCATAAGGGCCACTGCAATATCTTATTTTTCATAAAATATGGAAATTCGCTAATAAGTGATTATATCCAATCATGCGTCTCAAAATGGCGGCTGTTTGAAAATTTCGATCCTAAATTACTGAAAAACCGTACATTTTAACAAATTATGTAAAGACACCTTTTTTGTAGCCTTTCGATTCCCTATCGGATGGTGTGTAACTGTCAAAACAATAGGATGTAGGATAGTAGTTATGTGTAATAATTGGTTTGTTCAACCCGGTACGGCATCCTATACCAACACAGCAATATTGTATGTACATTTGCTGTCATTATCATTAACTCAGCTATTATCCTTCATCTCCCTAAAGCGATGTCCCTGCTTAGAGACATGAGACTAGTTGTTGAAGAATTCATTGTCCTTCAGTGTTGCCAATTATTTAAAATGAAATGATTCTAACAGGTTTTATGAAAATAACCCTTGGTTCAGTTACCTCCTGGGTCCAGATACCCCAACTAACCTTATAGCCTATATTTTAACTTTAAATTAGACATTGAAAAATGGATACAAAAGAAAGCATTTTATTGCATAGATTGTGGATTAGGCAATGATGATTATGGACAATTTTGAATAGTACTAAGCATTTTATGATGTGGGTTAGAGTTATATCCTGCATACTTACTTTAAACGTAAAACGACAATGTCTAATATTTGGAGTATAAGCAATTGTTCAATAACAATTAAAATATATTATTATTTTAAAAGTTATATCACTTCTAAAAGTCTCTTTATTTTTGTATAAACAGAATTTATTTATTTAATTTAGATAATATGTTATGAGGAATACAATTATGAATAGCCTACTTTTTTTCCCCAGCTCTAAAACGTTGATTATAAAACTTACGTCTTATTTATAAAATGTAAAACTCTACTAAGAAAGTAGACAGAATAAAACTTATACAACAAACAAAGTATATATTGTAGCTCGAACATCACTGAAGATGGCGACTTTTGTCGTTGAAACCCGTTAGAGTTAATAAACGTATTGGTTGTGAGATACTGTCTTCAAGTTTTATTCTATCAATATATCTTCTCACAAGTCAAGCTCAATGTGTATTTACTAAGAAAGTATATTTTCAGATTTAACTACAAAACATAAAGAAGTTTTAGTTCTAAAAAATATAGGTACATTATAAAAAATTAACCAACCTCTGTGCTGAAAGTTAACAATTAATATAAATGTGGCATACATTTTACTTTAAAAACATAATAGTTAAAAAAACATTTGTATAAATTTGTTGAAAAAATAGTCATTGATTCTAAATTTTCTAAGTTGATTGCAATGGTAATGAATATAATAAATGCATTAAAAAAACAAGTGTTAGTTCAGTATAGGCCTAATCTAAAGTTGTGTTGAGCTTTTAATTGAAATCATCTGTTTTATGGCTAGGAGCAAACCCCCAGATGTTTTATCATTTGTATGACTTAAAATCAAAAATCTGCAAAATTCTTTCTTAGTGAGCGTCTACGACCCCTTAAGAATATAAATGATTGTATTTTTATCTTGGTTAGTTTTTGCTTTACGTTGTTTTGTCGGCCAGTCAGGACAAAGCTGCTTATGTATACAGGATGTTCGGAAAAATGGTTCTAAGAATTCAAGGCGTGATTCCCCACATCAAAATAAGATGAAAAGTTCCAATGCTAGGTCCAAAATGCTCCGTTTTCTGTCTAGAAGCCATTTTGTTTTTTTGAACAAAAAAAGGCCCCTCTCCCCCCCAATAATCTTAAAATCCAAAAGTTGGGAAATATGAGATGTTTAAAAAATTTGGAATTTAGACTTTTGGATTAAATTGCACGCAAAAACTCCAAATTTGGGTTTAGATTTTGAAAGGTTTTGTTTTTAATTACCAACATTCACAAATAACAAGCAAGTTATAATTTCCCAATGGATCGGTTCCAATGGATGAAGCCGATTACAAAGAAGAACTAAACTTAATAAAACACATTGCCCAAAAAAACGGATACAACCCAAAAATAGTAGATACAATTCATAGAAAAATGATACAAAAAAGAAATAGTACCAAACCAAATAAAAAACAAGAGAGAATAAATTCGTAGTATTACAGCACAACCCTAAATTTAACAATACCATTGCTAACGTTTTCAGACAACAAGGCTACAAAATAGCCTACAAAACCAACTCAAACCTACAACATACATTAAATAGCAACAAAACCTCAAACCAAGACAATTTCATGAATACCGGTATATACAAGTTAAACTGCAGTTCTTGTGACAAATTCTACGTGGGACAGACAGGGCGGCCTTTCAAAAAACGGTATAAAGAACATATCCAGGCCCTGAGACACCCGGAAAAATCAAAATTCGCTGAACACCTTGTGAACTATGATCATGCTTATAAAAACATAGAACACAACATGGAAATATTAAAAAAATGTGAAAAAGGGGATTACATGAACCGCGTAGAAGAATATCACATACACAGAAATGAACAAGAGCACCCGGACAAATTGCTAAATGACAAAAAACAGTTCGATGTAACCCCCACTTTCGAGCTAATAAGCCAGCTTAATAGGAAGTAGACATCAGCTGAT
>JAGFPH010001611.1:107208-135412 GCA_018207615.1 Philaenus spumarius | reverse complement strand
TTTGTGTTTTCTATAAATTATGTTAAACGTTTTTAAACGTGTTTTGACCACCCGACGATGGAAGAACTAAATTCCGAAACACGTGTCGTGGAATATATGTATTGAAGGTAAAACTTCAAATAAAAGGATTGCTGGCGGTAAGTAACATATTAAAAAGTTATAATTTCCCATCCAAAAATGTAGCGCAATTCCAAATATTTCTATTGTCATTCAGAAATGATGTTCTGGGAAATTTAGTTCCAACCCTTCCTGACTGTCACTGACATGCCATGCATTGCTCCAGGCCGCCAGACCAGTGTTGCCATAATTGGGTTTTTTCCTAAAATGGGGAAATTTTTAAGTTTGCAGCAAATATTGGGCAAAAGAAAGTGGTGGGAAAATATGGGAATGATTTTCAATAATGTGATGAACAAGTTAAAATTCTTGTAAAATATTAAAAACTCTTAAAGACCTCAATATAGTACCTGCAATATTAAAAACCCTACTTAGAGAAGTCCAGTTTAAAAAAAAAAAAATCCGAGGGTAGCCTCCAGGGTCCATCTTTACTGGGATTTATTCCACACAACATAACCCAGAGCCCCCTACTGCGCGTTTGGAATCCCCACACAAAAGTTGGGAAATTTTAGACCCCCCCATAATTTTTTGTAGCAACATCCCTGTCTCTAAAGGCTAACGCACACAGCAGCAGACTTTTTTTTGTTTTTTGTAGTGCAAGATTTTCATAGCAACGTGCTGTCATCTTAATTTTACCAAATACCTACAGGTTTACAGTAGTAAGTATTACCAACATTACAGATAATTTACCATAAATTAGAAGTATAATATAACCTTGATATGTTACTGCCACCACATGTTTTCTTTTAGATTATTAGTCTGAAGGGGTGGCTCAGTTTCCCAAAAAACTTTTCATAAATGAAGTAAGGGCACCATGTACTTGGGGTACCTGGGCTCGTCTTGGAGTCAGTTACCACAAACACATCAATATCATTATTACTTTGATTACATCAAGAGAATATTTAGAAATAAAAGAAAATGAAGAGATATAAAAGCAGAAGGAAGCGAACTGAAAGACTCTCTAACAGGCTGCAAGAGAAAAAAAAGAAAGAGTTGTAAAAGGTGAACATTTCTAAACCTGATGCGAGGAGAAAAATTAAAAAGAAGAAATTTAATAATACTGATGACGAGACAAGTGAAGAAAGTGATCAATTATATGTACATGATTGTGACTACGATTACGATTTTGGTAGGCTAGTTACTTGGACGAAGAACTAGATATGAACTCAGTACAAGAGGGTGAGTGTTGTGTGGTAAAAGTCTACTAAAAATTTCAGGCTGTAAGCTTATAAGACTCATAGCAAAAGTGACAAACCAAACGAATGCTGGTAATGTCAAGTTTTTCAATAGTTGTTCATAAACAATGAAGTTTATGGAGTCAGAAGAAGAATCCTACATTGTCAAAGGAGATATAGTAAGAAAGTTGTCAAAGACCCTTAAAAGCAGCTCTCCTAGATTCAAAGAAAAGACTTAGTTACATCCAATCTTTGTGTAAGAGTTATGTTACGTTGTTTTTAAGTCGACTATGGTGTTGTCAAATGACTTGTAATTTTTATGTGTGATTTTACATGTGTGCTAACAGGCCCACTTACCAAAAATCAAGTACCAATACACTAAAACCTCGTTTATCTGAAAAATTGATGCAAAACCAGACCCTTTCCGGATAAACCGATTTTGGCGTTTATTACCATTATTAGGTCTAAATTACAATGGTAGCTGTTGTCGTTGTTATTACTGTACATTTATTGCATTGCAGGGGTGCCCACAGTAGAGTTGCACCATCAGAATTTTTGGGGGAATAATTTTTTGAGCTTTTTTTTCACAGTTTGGTGAGTAATTTTCATATGTTAGATTAAAATAAAATATGAAGATTTAACATCCCTCACAACAGTCCCAACACTACTCAGAACAGTAGGGTAGCCCCATTCCCAATGTGGAAGGTTCACCTGCATGCATAACACATTGACTTCAAATGTTTTACTTTTACACTTTTTTATGATAGAATTTTGACTTGAGTTAACCAAAAGGCAAAAAGTTAAAAGAACATGAGACAAGTAAGAATGTATCATTGATATTTTACCATAACCAATCAAATGAAATCTTTCAAAAACTTTATGCAAAAATGTAAGTATTGGCTAATTACCTTTCTACTAAAGTAACATTTCTCCATCTTATTGAATAGTAGGTAATAAAATATAGTTCTCCAAGTATTAAATTGCAAACAACACTGGATATTTCAAACGCACAAAACACTGTTTAATTACAAATTAATATGATTTACATTATTTGATACATAGAATAAATTCGAACTTAAGAAAGCTCTTCCCTCCAAAATAATAAAAATGTACAATGCTTTGACCCAAATAATGGCAACTTGTTAAGGGTCCGCTCTAGTAAAACAGAAAGCAACCTGCGACTCCAGCGTAGCGGCGGTAGGTTACGCGGAATTGCTCATCCTAAATCCATTTAAAACCCGAAATTGTTCAAATAGCGTTTTTTTAAAATACCAAACTCTTGGGGACAGGGGGGTGCCAGGGGGGGGGGGGGGGGGGCGGTCCGCCCCGGGCACCAAAGAAGCGGGGGCGTAAAAATGGAAAATCCAAAAAATAAAATAAAAAGATAAAAATGAGAATTTGTAATAATTATACGGTATACTGTATCAAACATTATTATTATTTTTTTAAATCTAATTTGTGAAGCACTGTAGCTTTTACGGTTTAAACTAATAAATAAATAAAAATTATTTTTGTATAAAATTGTATGATCTCATAATGATTGATTTCGGGATAACTGCATACACACAGGTAGGCTTCGTGATGATGCATGCGCCCAAGCGCCCATTTAGTGAACCCTCATGAGCGCTGCCCTATTATATTTTATATAGTTGGTCCGTTGCTCTTTCAACACCACCTGTGACTAACACTTGTTATATGCTCCTATATTATTGTTTAGTTTAGTGGTTACTTTACTTACAATCTTTTAATCCTTCTTCTAGTTCTTCTTAATACTTACAATCAATTTGATAGTGAAAGTGAATGTTTTTGAATAAGTGGACGCTGTTTATTGGAATTTCCTTGCTCCTGATAATAACTTCAGTTTAAGGTAAATATTAAACTATTATATTTATATTTTTCCCACATCCGGATCCGGACTGACAAATATGTATAATAATTATTATTTCTAAATAAATTCTTGTTTTCGGTTGTAATAGTAACAAATCCCTCCCAGTTCGATCAAAACAAACAAACCTAGCCTAAAAATGCATAAAGCCTTAAAGCAATGTTATTGATCAGAAACCATATAGACATTATGTAAAATACCACTAACGTGCTTAGAAACCATTTAAATTGATATAACGAATGCAAAACATAAAGACCAATGTGCCACAACGCCACAACAAATCTGATATTATCTAGGTTAACCCATTATAATGCCTAGGCTAGGAGTACTTATGTAAAGTTTCACCAACTACCTTACTGAAAATAACACAATTAACTTCATATTTCACCATTCTATTCACAATTGACTTTATTTACCACTATTTTGTATATCTCAGATAAAACCTTTGTATGTGCCAGTATAATTTGTAACTTATAATTTCATTGATTGCTTATATGGAAATCTAGGCCTTAGAAAGCCCGAATGTAAACATTGAATATTTATGTAAACTAAATTGTATGCGATCATTGCGATCGCAATTCGCAAGTAATAGAAATGAAATTGTAATTAATAATTAGTAGGTAAACTGGTAGTATCAAATATGTTAGCACTACAATTTTACTATTGACTATACCAGTCAATTGAGCTTTTGGGCATTTTTTATAAACAAAAATAACAATAAATTAGGACTTTTTATGGTTTTTCGTTGATTTAAAAAAATTTTATGAATGGATCACGATACTTCCAATGGGACATCTGTAGAGAATTAAAAACCTACAAAACGTTTTTTTATAGACTCCAATCGGACAATTTTCCACCGAGAAAAGTAGGGAAAACGCTTAAAATTACTATTTTTCAAAAATTCACATCTTTGTTAATTTACAATATTTAAGGGCAGATCTTTAGGAAAATGATTGTTGTGTACTTAACCTAAATGGCCAGATTTAAGTTTACCAACCGGATTCTGAAAGTAGTAATTAAAACCTACAATTCTTATAAAATCTTAGATTTTTTGTCGGTTTTTGTTTCAGAAACTAGAAATGAAGCGGCATCGTCCTAGTGGGGCTGAGGGAAGAAAACTTAGAAAGAAAAAAGAAGAAGAAGCAAAATCGTTATCAGGTGCTCTGTTAAAATGTATACAGCCTACAAAAAATCTTGGTGCAAGCAAAAGCAACGAAGTAGAAAAACTGTCGAATGATATACAAACGACATCAGAATACCCACAAGAAAATACAAAAGAGAAAGGCATAGAAGGTTGGAATGATGAAGATTTTAACAACGTTGAGTTAGAAGATGTTACTAAAACAAGTTGCAAAATAAAAGATGATATAGCATTAACAGAGAAAAGTGATAAAGAAATGAAAATTGAAGAAGTAAAAGAAGATAGATTTGAATGTTTAGAAGGAAAACACAAAGATATTAAAAATTCTGATGAAGGTGATGAAATAACATTTTACTCGGATATTGGTGATTGGCCCTTTCCTCTGCCTAATGATCTTAGAGTACAGTTTTTAAAACGAGGAAGTGAACCTTATCAGAATAAAGATGGCCCTTTCAATGTGATTCAAAGACAAGGAGAAAAAGCGAAAGGAGAAAGTCGCCAGTTGACAACAAATTGGTTTTATAAATATCTTTCAAATGGTGAAAAGATCCTTAGAAAATGGATGGTTTATTCTCCAACCAAAAAAATGCTTTTTTGTTTCTGCTGTAGGCTTTTTTCAACCAGCTTCACATCTGGCACATCAAAGTTTGTTACCGGGTTTGACAAGTGGTGGAAATTGAATCCTAAAGTGTTTCACCATGAATGTTCAGAACAGCATTTAACTTCTCTTGAAAAATGGAAAATACTGGCAGCCCAATTGAAGTCCAAAAGTACTGTTGATTGCTTATATCAGCAAGAGCAGGATATACAGAGAAAAACTTGGAGAGACGTTTTACACCGTCTATTAGATATAACCCTATTTTTATCAAAACAGAATCTCCCTTTTCGTGGACATAGAGAAAACGAAGTTTCTGAAAACAGAGGTAACTTTCTTGAACTGGTTGATCTTTTGTCCCACTAAGACACAGTTTTAAAGGAACATTTGGTTCGAATACAACAGTCTGGTCCGTCTAAGAAAGTATTGACCAGTTACTTATCTGCTAAGACCCAAAATGAATTTATTTGTATTTTGGGGGCAACCGTCAAAAATAAAATTTTAGAAGACATAAAATAGGCTAAATATTTTGGAATTCTTTTTGATTCAACACCTGATGTATCGCACAGTGATCAAATGTCTGAAGTTATAAGATATGTGCACATTGAAATGGGTAAAGTTGAAATAAGGGAATCTTTCTTGGGATTTTTCTCTCTTACGGAAAAAAATCTCATGATATTACACAAGAAATTTTGGAAACCATAGAACAAGATGGGCTAGACATACAAATGTGCCGCAGTCAAGGTTATGATAATGCATCTACAATGGCAGGTGTGCATACTGGGGTTCAGGCAAGAATTTTAATAATAAATCCAAAAGCTCTATTTGTTCCTTGCGCCAATCACTCTCTAAATTTGTGTGGTATTCACGCATTTGCAACAATTCCTTCTAGCATTACATTTTTTGGAACCCTAGAAAGTATTTACAAATTCTTTTCAGTCTCTACCCATAGATGGGATGTGTTGCAAGAGGTCGTAGGAACTTTAGTGAAAAGATTGTGCGAGACAAGGTGGAGCGCACACCATGATGCTGTGAAATCTGTAATGGTGAATTTTCCAAATATTGTAGAAGCCGTGGAAAAGTTATGCGACCCATCAGAAAATCTCGATACAAGAAGTGAAGGTGGAATTTTATTGAAGACCATTTGTGACTTTTCCTTCTTATCATACCTTTTTTTGTGGGCCCATTTACTAGAAGAGATAAACCACACACAAAAGTACTTGCAGTTAGAAGGAATCACCCTTGACAAATCTTTGAAGAAAATGCAAACGTTGAAGCTCTTTTTTGATGAAAGCCGTGGGGAGCTCCCTGATAATGCTTTGCTTTTTGCTAAACAGACCTGTGAAGAACTTAACATTCCTGTGCAGAGAGCTGGGCGACGAAGATTTAAAAAAGTCATGCCAGGAGAAAAGGCCAAGGATGTAGGCCTAACACTTACAGAAGAGCTAAAAAGAAGCATGCTTGAGTGCATGGACAGGTTCACTCAGGAACTTGAAACGAGATTGAAGTCAATGGAAACAATTTGTAGCATGTTTTCAATCATTGAACCCCATAAATTGATCTTAGCAACAGATGATACTCTTAGAGCATTAGCCAAAAATCTCGCAGAAAAAATGGATGAGCTTGAAGAAGATGCCATGCTACCAGAGATAAAACGACTGAGAAGACATTTGCTTGCGGCCAACAAAAATGAAGACACGTCACAAAAGTGGACTTCCCTACAGATGCTCCAGTTTGTCGTGGATTTAGACTTCCAAGAATCGGTACCTAATATTTTTCTAGCTTTAAAGTTTTTTTTAACAGCGTGTGTTTCAATTGCATCATGTGAAAGAAGTTTTTCTAAATTAAAATTAATTAAAAACTATTTAAGATCGACAATGAGCCAATCAAGATTAAATAGTTTAGTCATTTTATCGATTGAAAAATCAGTCACTAAAACAATTGACTTCAATGATATTATTACTAAGTTTTCTGAGGCTAAAGTTCGCAAGGCAAGAATTTAAAATAATATTGTTTTTATTTTGTAATGTGTTTCCTAATTTAAAATGTATAACAATAAATAATAATTTTTCAAAAATATATGAAACTATTACTTTACCATAAGTTCACTTTTTACAGAGTTTTTTACGTAAAAAATATCTATTTCCTTTTTAGCTAGACCAGGAGGATTATTCTGTACCCCTAAAATGGGGGCGTAAGAGAAGTAAACCGCCCCGGGCGAACGAAGACCTTGGCACGCCACTGCTTGGGGACAAAATTCTTCATCCGAATGGCTTGATAATTTTTCGCTATAATTAATAGTTACATCGTAAAAAAATATTTAAAGTCACCCTATAGCGGCGGTAGGTTACACGGACATTGCTCAGCTTAAATCCATTTAAAACCCGCAATTGTTCAAATAGCGTTTTCAAAAAAATACCAAATTCTTGGGGACGAAATTCTTCATGCAAATGGCTTGGTACTTTTTCGCTCTAACTAATACTGACAACATAAAAAATTATTAAAAATTATTTTTTTTAATTGTTAATAAATATTAAACAAAACGTTTTTCTTAATTTTGGAAAAGCCATTTGCATGCGTATTGGCCATAGCTTTAAAATGACATATCGTTCATAACTATCCGATCAAAAATAAAGGAAAAATATCGATTTTAATTTAACATTGGTCTTATGGAGTGTCAACCAACATGGCCGACAGCTAGAGCCGACCCTTAATAGTAGTAGCGCTAATCGATGTATCAATTTTCTTATAATTTTTATAAAAAATAATATTATTCATACAAAAGTGAATATTCAATTAGAGAGAAATTGTGGAAATAGTAACACTGAAAATTAATAATGTTTTTAAAAGTTAGTATGCTTTTTGCACTCATGAGGTAATATAACATAACTAAGTCAAAGTGCTTAAATTTATTTAAATTGATTAAAGCTGATCAAACAAAACAGCTGATTAAAATAAACGTTAAAACAAATAAATTTAATTTTGCCAGATTGCTGTTTATGAATATAAATAATATACATTAAAATTCGTGTAATAATGTTATTCATTATCTACGAAGAGATTGTGTAGGCTCTTGTGAGCAAAGCGTAATTACTAATCCTCTTTGTAATAATTGTATCCTCTTTGCTTAGATTTTCAACCAACGCTTACAGGAAAACGAACACGTCGACAAAATCAGCTGTTGGCGTACAACGTTGTAGTTTTACAGTTACTGTATTTGTGTCATTGTTTTAGGTTAGTACTTTCCCTACCTTACTAGTTGAGTTGACAAGGGAGGAATCGTTTACACTTTTCTGTTGGTAAGTTTATTTCAATGTCCGACCTTAAATTTATATAACGAAGAAAATGTAATTTAAGTTAAATTTATGAAACTTGTATCTGCATATTGTGAGTTATAGATGTATCATTAAAAATAAACCGTGGCGTAAAGCCTAAATCATTGAAACTTTAAAATTGTTTATGGGACGTTTGTAACTAAACCAAGTTTTATCCAGAAAGCCTTAATTCGTTTAAATATATGAGCATGAAAATTTAAGACTAGTCTATTGGTGGTGAAAGTAGCCTTGGCCAAAAATACATTATGTTTGACTTACCAGAAAAATCCAATAGGTCTAAAGAAAATCCTCATACCTGTAGTTTGTTGACATTTATTAGTAGTTTTGGTTATTATTATTTTGTTGTGAAATTCGTTCCTAATTTTATTGATTAAAAAAATTCAACGTAAGTTTACTATTCAACCCTAGCCTAATATTTTTGCAGACATTAATGTTTTACATTCTACTGTTCAATGTTGAATATAGGGTAACATACTGTGACTAAATACTGTAGGTTAGAACCTTTTAGTTTTTTTTTTAACTATTATTCTTGCATTTCTGTTGCTATAGGTTAGCCTAGGGTCGAATAGTAAACTTGCGCCAAAAATTCAAATGCCTCCATATTGCAGCAGAGGTGACAACCTATGTGCAATAAAATGCTCTAGAACGTAATTAACTTATAATGTTTAATTCTATTCTAAACGTCTTTGCGTAAATTTACTATTCGACCCTAGGCTGATATGTTTGCAGACGACAACCTTTTTTTTAGAAAATAGAGTAGTGCTGCCAACCTAAGTATATTGTACTAATTGCATTATATATTGTAGTTCAATAGATTAGTGGTATAATGATTGTAAGATTATATTTACTTTACAACCATCACCTGATATGTTTACAGACGACCAAGATTAACTGTAAATATAGAAATAAATAGTTATAAAAAATGAATGTTTGAAGTTATTATTTTTCGTACGTAAAGCGTAATGTAGTGTTGTATTATACGTAATGCTTATAAATATTGTATTGTTTGGTGTTTAGTAGGCCTATGTTTATGAACTGCAATTATATGTTTTAAGCTATATGTTATTGGGTCACAATTTGTAGATAATATATCTATGAATGTATATACAGTGTACATGTAATTGTATATTTTTGTGTTCGCGATACGGAACAAAATAAGTTGTGAAGTTATAGGGACTTTATGAACTCTCTGTAGGCTATGGCCTATATAGGGCCTACCTGATTTATTTCTGTTTATTACTTTTACATCTAATATTTCAACAGTTGTGTAAAAAGTATTTGAAGTGTAAATTGTAATTAAAACAAGTTGTGAAGTGAGTTTAAGTTAAAATTATTAAGTGATGTTAAGCCGTAGTAGGAATAGCGGAAACCGGCTATTGTGTTTATTTACGTTCGCATTCACAATCCGATGTTTTATGTCTAAGATAGGCTTATGTCTAATATTTTCTCTATAACTTGAGAATAGACTTTTAAGTTTAACCCTACAGCTGGCAAACGCCGGATACGGCAATAGCGGCCGTTCCTGAACTGACAACGTCGGATATACGGTGATCGGTAAGCCTACTGAATAAGCGATGTTTTTATATCGATTTAAAGAGGAAGAACTGAACTATCGATTAAAACACTTTGGATTAGTGATAACATTCTAGCCTATAGTTTCGATACAAACTACTTTTTCCTCCTTACTGCCTCAGACGCCACAGATGTCAGCTATCACGGTTAGACTCGGAAAAAATCCTTCGAGTTGTCATGTAGGCCCTACATATTGTGAATAGCATTATGGTGAATTATTGGTGATATTTTTATTATTTTCTTTGGTAATAAAAATATTTTACAGTGTAAAAATTTGTTTGATTTATTAGCCTACTATAGAAAATGTACGGTATTGCGAGTTGTATTTATTGGAAATCTACAGTACTATGAATCTGGTATTGGTCAGCTAAAATGGATATACGGTACCTATTTTTTAGGGCCTAACTTATTATTTCCGTATTCAATATAAAATTTTGAATAGGCTAATTTGTATATTCTGGAAATAATTTTAAACATATCTCCTAAGCTAGATCCAATACGGAATAGTGGAAGATTTTCTTTCTTTTTTTACGATATTTGTAATAAGAATGCATAAACAAAATAAGAACATTAAAACAAAATATTTTTTGTTACAGTTTTTTTTCTACATGATTTTCAGAATAAAATAATATATAATACAAATAGGTTGGGCAGTTATGAAAGAATTGAAAAATGCATATTTAGCCTACAACATTGCGGAAAGGCTAAAATACAGCTTGCCAATAAAGGACATTAACATTGCCAGCTGTATGGTTAAAGTGTTTTATTTTCTATTTATAATTAATTACAATAAATTTTGTTAAAGTTATTTTCGGTTTTCATTTATTTCAGACGTTTAGAAATTGAATTGGAACATTACAATGACGTATTAGAACATTTCTTGCGTGTACAGTTGGCACCGCTGCCGCAATGTGGCGTAGGGTTGAATAGTAAATTTGCGCCAACGTCTTAAATTGATGTAAACAACAAATGGTGTAAATTTACTTAACAACCCTCAGCTGATATGGATGCAGGCGACTAGGCCTAGCCTACCTTTTTTTAAGAAATAGATTAGTGCTGGCAACCAAAGCACATTAGTTTAATAACACCTGATTACAAACACCTGATTATGTGCTTAAAAAATAATGCTGTTGTATTATAACGCATAACATTACGACTTGTTTAACATTTGTGTAAAGGTATTGCATATTTGTATGTATATTGCATATATAACACAGACCTATAAATATGTACACTTACATAACAACTGTTTTAACCTATATATAAATTGTGATAAAAATAATGTTAACTTAATCATAAAGTTTGTAGGCTATATTTGAAAGTAGTAAAACTATGAAACACGTTGTAAAAAAAGAAAAACAAGATTACCAAAACTTCACATTCCGGTTTTGGACTCACAATTCAATTAGTTATAGCCTAATGTTCTGAGCTTTTCAGCAATCCATTATCCAGGCTTAAAAATATCAAGTTTATTTTTCAGAATCATCAAATATATTTACATTTATATTGTAGTGCCAGACAATGCAATAAATTTTATCTTTTATTTGTTCCTTTAAAAAACTATCTTTGTATGGTAGATTTTAATTCACTACATATATTTATGAAGTATAGAAAGTGTCTAAGTTAATTCATAATGTGTTTTTTTTTTTTTTTTTTTGTAGCAATGGACCAGATTACAAAGTTTGTCGAACCTGGACGTCAATTTGCCAAGGACTCGTTGAGGCTAGTTAAAAGATGCACAAAACCAGATAGAAAAGGTAAGAGAAATTATAATTGATTATCTATTTAGTTATTTAAAAATAGTATGCTTGTATCTATATCCATTTTGGATTATTTAAGCTTTCTGGAAGTGTTTGTTAATATTTATGGACCTATAAGAAAAATATATATGGGTCAAAGTCACAAAACGGGACAATTTCAGTCCCTTAAAAAAAAAAAAAAAAAAATGACAAAAATACAAATGTTTATATTTCTGAAACACTTTTTTCCTTCTCACTAAACAAATTGCATAATAAAAAGTTACTATTTTTAGTGACTAAAATATGTTTCCTTTCTAAGAAATACAAATCGGTCAATGTCCTTGACCAGCTATCTTAAATGTTGTATGTCAAATAAACAAACAAGGAGATCGATAATCACGGCAAAAACGGCATAGAATAAACGTTTAGGTTATGTGATGACTAATACATAACCAATATTCGAGCAGAGGACAAGATAACTATGTTTTTTTTCTTATTCAACACTTGTCCTTGAAATAGCTGAACAAAGACCAACTAAAGTATAAACCTGCCTTTACGTTATCGTTCGCGATAGAATTGGCGCGATCATTAGTCTGTTGGAAGTTTAATAGTGTACTTCAACTGCTGGCTTAGTTGAAATAATTTCAATTTGTTAAATTCTTCGAAAAATCACCTAAATTTAAGGTAACTAATAAAAGTACCTTAATTGCATGACAAAACGGTCACGTAAATATTTTAAGTGTATATTAAAATATTGCAGTAACCAACATGCTTTGTTAGTTGTGCATTGGTTGTCTTTATCCTAAACTCAATAAGACAATCCTATGTTACCTATTAATGCTAATGCACCGAGTTTTACTTGAAAATTACAAAGCGGTCACGTGCAAATCGGTAGCGTGACCGCCATGGTATTACGTGACCGTTTTGTTTATTTACCACTTTTAGTAATTATATATCCTTTGTTTATGTTATATCTGGAATTATTAAAGATTTTGTTATTAAAGATTGTGCTGTTATACATATTAATTCAAGAAGTTACTTTGTTTTTTTTTAATATTACATTATTATAGCCAATCAGTACTTTGTTAGGATTTTTCGGTTGCTTTGTTTATTTCAACACTAAAAGCTGCTTACCCCAACCATTGTTTGTTTTAGTTATCAAAACAACTATTTTACTTGTCTTCCAGCATTTTCTAATCACAAATTTAAATCATTATCAAAACGGCCTCGATTGCTACCGCATGGTCACGATCGCTACTATCCGGTCACGGCCACACAAATCGGTCACACATACGAAATCGGCAGTATATGTTTGATTTTAAATCTGATTGTATTATTTCTATACAGAATTATTAAATGAATGTTATTGGGTATATAGATATTATTTATTATACTTTTAAGCTAACTCAAAGTAATATTTTTCCGATTTAGCAAGCGTGACCGATTTGTATCCATTGATGCTTCGGTACACTAAAAGTCCATAAAAAAATAGAAATTCATAGAATTTAGCTCAGCTACATATGAGATAAGGTTCCTGAACATGTTATTTACCTAATATGCTATTTATTTATATAAAATCAAATACATAATTTTAATTTTTTTTAAATTGTCCCATTTTGTGACTTTGGCCCATATACAGCATTCTGTGTTTTAAGTAGCAAAGCATAATATAATAATAAGCAAAGTAGTTGTTATATTACAACAAATCAAGCAAATTCATCATATCAAAATTACCAGTTTAAATCTTTGATCTAGCATTGGGACATTGGGACTAAAACAGATTTTGTTTTAATTACTTTACAACAATAGTAACTTCTATTTTTTTACAGTATAAAGTCAGCCATTCTTAACAATCCGATCTGTAAGTCCTACGCTGACCCAATGTAGAATGGCGGTGTAGGCCTACATGCTGTTGTAGTCCGACCTTGTTGGACATAGACGGTTGAGCTCATCCTACTTCCTACCAGGTAGGGTCGGGGAATGGGGGGGGGGGGAAGTTCCTTCACTGACTCCTATCCCGGTAGGCAGAAAAGTTTCAAAGTTGCTATGTGACGTGATTTGGCAGATATCATGCATGAGTGTATCACCTTTTGAAATAAAAGGGCTACTTTCTATAAAAAAAATATGTAAAACTGCTGTTGTCTATCCTCAAATAGTTCTTGTAGTCCTCATTATCTACTTCGGTCAACAAGTTTGCGTCACCGTAGTTCACTCGAAAAAGATAAAAAAATTTTATCCAACTGTCTATTTTCGTTTGTTTATATCACTGCTGAGAAGGCAAAGGGTAGCCGTATTTAGGTTTCTTTGCATTAAAATTGTGATGTATCGTGTAGCTTTCTTTCTAATGATGACATTGTGCGGTTCGAATAGGAACCCACCGCCTTTAGCTGGAGCCCCAAGGGCTTGTAGGAGGGCTAGCGCTTCCAGCTGCAGGCCTATAGCGATGTCCTCCAGATCGGACTGTGAATGGCTCTCTTAAGATAGATTTATCCCATGCATTATTTCGTTTTGGTTAGTGTTAGTATAGTCTGAATTGTAAATAAAAATGACTGAACATTTACTACCATGAAGTTGTATTCGCAAGATTTGTTTCTGTCACAGTTTCTTTAATATTTTTACGTTAACAACAGTTGTTATTTATGTTAAGAGAGTGAGTGTACTTCTAAGTTCTTCATGGTTAGAATTAGTACATTCAAAGTTGTAAATAAAAATTGCCCAATGTTAACCTCAACCATATGGTTACTTCTTTGTATTTGTCAATGACAATTCTAATTTGTGTTTTTAGAGCCATGTTGAAGTTTGTAGTTTTAGAAAAAGGAAGAAGAGGTGTAGTAAAATTATCATTCTTCTTTATAATGATCAATCGAATTTTTTTTTGTAACAGAATTCCAGAAGATTGCCGTTGCTACTGCTATTGGATTTTGCATCATGGGATTTATTGGATTCTTTGTCAAGTTGATCCACATACCTATCAACAACATTATTGTGTAAGTATTCAAACATAATGTATTTTGTTTTATATTTGTGTCGGTTATTATTGTATAGAATTTAACAACTTAAGATTACACTAACCAGACTTGACCGCTTTGATTTAGGCTACATAGAAATGAGTTTCGTAATAAATTCAAGAAAACATTTGTTCATTCACGAGTATTGTGCATTGTAATTATTAACCTTTTGTTTCTATTTATTTGACATTTGGCTGCTCCACCAGATCCAATTAAAATATGACTGTTTGTAGAAGTATTTTTATAAATTCGCAAAAAATTACTGTAAACATAACTTATTATATATCATTTTGTTCGGAATAAACCAGAGATCAAGAAAAAATATTGTTGAGAGATTTAAAAAAAAATCGTTATTTTGAATATAATGTGGGTCAGAAAAATCAATCAATTATTTTGTTTTGTAGTGAAATTAAAAATAAGAATAATAGAGTTTAGAGTTAGAGCTTTGAAAATATTTTTTTACACTAAATGCGACTATTATACATAATTTAAAAAAATAGTCTAAAGGTTTAACAACATTTTTTATTGAGTAAATATTTGGTCAAACAAGTAAAAAAATATGTTTTTTTTTTATGAACTTAACCCTTTGATGGCCATGAGCCGATATATCGGCTTACAAAAATACTTCTGAAAACGGCCACGAGCAGAAATATCGGCTCAACAAATACAACGCCAAAACGGCCGCGAGCCGATATATTAGTGATTACACACTTATTTTTTTTTACTATTTCAATTAAATTTTGTTTGTAGTGAAAAGGAAAGAATCAAATTGCTTGTTACTAGTAATCAAATCGAGATTAAGCTTCTTTATTTTCATCTAAATGTGTTGTTTATTCATGAAATCGAGTAGGCCTTGATTTGACAGCTGGGAGTAGTAGAACAATATCACATTCAGTTGTTCGCTGTTTACGTCCGTGCAAGTATTTATATGGTTAAATTTTTGTGTTTATAGTGTTTTAGTATTTGTATTTGTTTAATTTTTTGTAGTTTAGTGTTTCCTTTGGCCTTTATTTGACAGGTGGGAGTTTTAGAACCAATATCATTGCCTACATTCACTTGTTCATTATGCCCACAAATTATGCCCACAAACATCTTTTGTTTATGTAGGACCAGACAAAGTATTTATTAAGATATTCTCTTGAAATTTTCAGTATTTGAACAGAATAAATCAATGTATTAGAAAACAACTATTTAAACTCTATAATATTTTTTTTAGTTATACCTATTTGACTCTAAAGTAAAAAAATAAAATAAAAATAAAACTAATAAAATTTATTAATCCCCAAAAAATTTGTAATTTTTTTAAATTTTTAATTAGATCTATAGTCCATAATCTTACAAGTAAAATAAAGTTAAAAGTACAAATGTAGTAGTATTTTTAGATAAGTTACACTAATTTTTATAACAACTTGACAAAACGCCCATTTTCATCTGGCCTTTTTGGCTTACAAGTGCTGTTTATTCACTTGCTCTTTTAGGAAAGAATGTTATTTTGTTATTTTTTTGGCTGGCCTTAAAAGGGTTAAAAGTAGTAATAAAATGTGATTAGAGCTTTGAAAATACTTTTCCAGTAAATATGTCTGTTTAAATATGTTAATTGTATTTATATTTATTCAAACAAAGTGTTAAATAAATCTATTTTAACAATAACATTTTTGTTAAATAATGGTACATAACCAATATCGGAGGTATCCAAATTCGTCTGACACGTTTATGCCATTTTTCAACACAAAATAAAACAAAAACAAGTTTACATAAACAAAATTTACACAAAGGAGCTTTACAAAACTGCAAAATAATAACGTATAGTAAAAAAAATGCTTGTTGCATTTCTCGATCATGACTAGCAAACACCTGCTCAACTTCAGAGTCATATAAAATATATTCCACATCCAATATAATCTGTCACGGGCTTCTAAACTGTTTTAACAACATTGAAGTCTCATTAGACCGAAAACCACAGATACTACACTAATTTAGAACATAGAAATCATATTAAAATGTATGTCGGAATGAGTCCGACAGTGGAACAGATCGACAAATTATCAATGTCGAACTGTGTTCGCCTATGGAGCGCAAAAGGTTAAACTATTGATTGATGTGGGTTTGTTCTCTTTATTAAAGATTAAAATTAATTTTATTGTAATTCATCCTAACAATCGATTTGTCAAATTAATCAACGTTGTGCTTGACTGGTAAGAAAGATTTATTCTGACGAATAATAACATAACACAAATTCTCATACACACGTTAAATGATCAAACAAGTTTCAACAATACAGTTGTTAACTTTAGTGATTTTTGTTCTTCGATGATTGGATTACACATGAATCATTGTGGTTTGGCTCATATCTTTGAGTTGTAATCTGACCATTGTATTCCTACAAGTAAAAAGAAAGATTTGGAATTTGTTTGTAAAACAGTAATTTTCATAATTTCGTACGTTAAGTATGGGTCTATGTGTTGTTATTTGGACATTTTACATACAATTATAATTTTCTGATACAAAGGTGAATTTAAATTTTTGGTCTATAAAACAATTGGTAAAATGTGAAGTCTTCACTCTTACTGGTTGGTTGTGAAGGCCATACATAGTGGCCCTTGTCATGTTCTTAATCAGGTCAGTTACTCTGGCACCATCTCTCTCTACAGGTTGGGCAGGCTGCCTCCATTCCTCTACAGCTCAAATGTCTTACGCGTAGTGACCCTGAGTTTTGTTATACTTTTGCCATATAATTTGGTTTGATTCATTTTTAAATTGCCGATATGTGCTGGACTTGCTCGGGAAAAATATGAACTATCCGAAAGCGACAATAAATCCACCATTTTATATGTTTTTAGTAGCCCTCTTTCCTAGTACATAGTCTGATGGACCTTGCTGCTTCATAGTTTATTTATTAAATTTCATTTTTTGACATAATCATGACTTTAAATAGTGATTATCATCTGATGCAAAAAGATAAATAAATACTATCAATAATCATACTGTACTTTTTATTAATATTTATGCCAATAGAAAACCTTTTCTAAATACAGTAGTACTGCAGAGGGATAAAACATAGAATCAAGCAATAGATATGATAATAGGGTGTCTGGGGCTAGAAAAATCATTATTATACAGATTAAACTCAAATGATAATTTAATAAATACAATCCATCTTGTTTATAAAGAAATTCATACCCAAAAATGTCCGCTTTTGATTTAGGTGTCTGGCATATTAGCACCTTAAAACATAAAACACAGTTAAGACTAAAATTACCCTATAAGATTTTAGAACACATTTCTTACATTTAGAAAATTAATTTACAGCTACGTCATATAATATGTATTCAAGTTTTATAAACCTTTGAATATTAATACTTTTGTTCTATTTTCAGGGGTTCATAAGAAGCCATTCCATGTGCTCTCCGATCATGCTTATCTCACAATGAGGTTTATGTTTAAGTGTATACAGATAAATTATTTATACTTCGTAAGAATGTTTTGTTTATTAAAATTTCGGTAGTAAAACTTTTTTTGTGTGAATTTCTTTCTGTCCTTTTCAGTTTGTTTTATTACAAGAATTGTATGGTAACATTATACTGGTCTATTCTGTTTGACACCAAATCAAGTCAATTTTTTGTACAATAGCTTTGTTTTATCTAAAAGACCTTAAAAACTATTTTTAAACGTTCAAAACACATTTTAACAGGTTGACTGCCACTCTGTTCAAGCATAACTTGCCCTCTGTTTGTATAATTTTGTATTTCTGATGTAGTTTATTAAGGTAAGACTTAATAAGAGAGAGAGAGAGAGAGAGAGAGAGAGAGAATTTCCACCTAATAGGACTTTTCCTACTTCATCAGCTTGGACAGCAACACAGTGTGAAAGGCCCTGGACAAGTCGCAGAACACATCCACGGACTCGGCCACCTCACTCACAAACTGAACCAGTGCCATTCCTGTAGTACAATTCTTCCTAAAACCCAATTGTTTCTTATGAAATAAGTTATTTTCATTTAAGTATTTCAATAATCACTGAGCAAAATGTCAAAAGTTGATCTCATGAAGATTGTAAAAGTTATCTAAGTGGATGCTGAAAATTGAAGCACTCGATACTGTAACTATTTCTTTAAATATATTAGTTTTGTAATTTGTATTTTCAAAGAACCTGACGTTTGGAAGCTATATATATAAATTTACTCAATCTTTATAAGTAAATTGAATTTAATTCTGTTTACCTTGAAAGATCTTTGAAAGCATCTATACATCTAATAAATAATGTATTCATACACAATTTTTATGATTTGATACAACATTAACATTTATTGACATTAAATGAAATGGTTACTGATACATTACAACTGTTTGGTTCATTTTTCTTGAAAATTTAAAGTTCATTTGCCATCGGCTTTACTCAGTCTTTGAAAACAAGTTGTATCTTTTTAAAATTGAATTTCATTAAAAATTGATTAATAATCTCGGTGTAGGCATTCAACTTGGTTTGGGTAGATATTTTCAAAAGATACACATGAAGTTAATTGAAATAAAGAATTTAAAAATTTGAAAAGTTGGCACCGGTTATGGATATTGATATTTGAAAGTTCTAATTTGCACTGTTCTAAATGTTTATTTTTATGCAAATTTGATAGTTTAAATTTTTTACTAAAACCAATGACTACAACTACTACAACTTAAAAGACAAACACCCCCCCCCCCGCCAAAATCAAGCTTTTCACAGTGGCCGCTAGATGGTGGTGGCAACTGTTACCCTCGCAGTCGGAGTGAGAGAGAGCGCTCGCGGCCAGTGCAAGAGAGAGAGTGGGATCGCAGTAGGTCAGTCGGCCTTCGGCGCTCTTGCTTGCACACTGAGCTACAGAGGAAGGATGACCAGCACTGCCTAGCAGCCGCTGCGAAGAAACCTTAGCTCAATGCCAATATAGTTTTGTCTGAAATAAATGCATGGCGAGTGTTTGTCTTATAAGTTTGTAATCATTGCTTATACAGAGGATACCATTCTCTGTAATGCAATCAACTGATTCTAGTTAATTAGACTGGATAAAAGTTTGAAATACAACACTGGTACACTTTTGCATCTTAACAGTTTGGTGGCTTCTTGTCGACTCCTTTAAAAGGACGTGGTCGTTTTCAAAATTCATGACGCTGCGAATACAGGGTTCACCTTCCATCCGTAATTGGCGTCTAACTTTGAATTTTCCTATTGGCCTGTCTGGCGGACTGATCTCTGACATCATAGTGTAGGCTTGCGTTGCATTTATTTGGGTTCGTAATGCGTCTCAACAAAATTAATGCAATGTTTATCGCAGTTTTCTAATTTGCTTTGAATTATTTACGGTAATTGATAATTTCGTATAATAGTCTTTGATTTTACTGGTTTCATATATGCAAAAATATTGTTTAGTTGAAATGAATTTAATATCGCGCACAACAAACTGACTTTTGCTAGTATCTGAACTTCCTGTCTGACTATGTTTGACATTTCTACAGTAACTTACAACTAACAAAATAAACATGTCTTAATATTTATAACTATTTATGACCTCTGGTGTTATTCATATTTAATCATGGAAACTAGTTTTTATAATTATTCAGCATCTACGATCAACTACATAAATCAGTTGGTTGGATTTGAATGCCTATCTGTACTCAGCTGTTTGGATATTTAAGCTTTACATTGGTTAGATTGCCTTTGTATATTCAATGTTTCTAATTGGAATTTCTAATTGTTTTACTAATGACTTGTTATTAATAACATGTGGAAGTTAATAAAGTTTAGTTCAATAAATATGTGAATGTGTTGTGCAGTGGTTGTTTTTGTGTTAATTTGGCTGAAGGTTTCTTTTTGTCAGGTTATAAGTGTTTGGCATACTTAAGGGTCGGCTCTAGTAAAACAGAAAGCAACCTGCGACTCCCTATATCGGCGGTAGGTTACACGGACATTGCTCATCCTAAGTCCATTTAAAACCCGCAATTATTCAAATAGTGTTTTTTTTTAAATACCAAACTCTTGGGGACAAAATTCTTCATCCGAATGGCTTGGTAATTTTTTGCTATAATTAATAGCTACAACGTAAAAAATATTTAAAATCTCCCTATAGCGGCAGTAGGTTACACGGACATTGCTCAGCCTAAATCCATTTAAAACCCGCAATTGTTCAAATAGCGTTTTTTTAAAAATACCAAACTCTTGGGGAAGAAATTCTTCATGCGAATGGCTTGGTAGTTTTTCGCTATAATTAATATTGACAACATAAAAAAATATTAAAAATCAATGTTTTAAATTGTTAATAAATATTAAACAAAATATTTTTCTTAGTTTTTAAAAAGCCATTTGCATGCATATTGACCATAGCTTTAAAATGACATATCGTTTATAATTTTCCGATCAAAAATAAAGGAAAAATTTGGATTTTAATTTAACATTGGTGTTATGGAGTGTCAGCCAACATGGCCGACAGCTAGAGCCGACCCTTAAGAAGTTAAATTTGCTCTCACCTAAGATCTAAATCTATATCTTGTTGGTAGGTTATTGAATTTAATAACTAGTTGAATGACTATTGGTATATTATCTTTATATCATTTTCTAGGTTTTTCTTATCATTTACATTTCTACTGGAAAAGTAAATATTTCTGGTTTTTGTAAGCTAGGATAATAATATTGTATGATTTGGTTAAAAGGTTAGGTTATACTCAGGGCTGTATTTCTAAATAGGCTGCAGCCTAGAGCGGCAAACATTTAGGGGCGGCAATTAGGAATTTTTTTTAAAACTGAAAATAAGCCCGTTTGACTTTAATTAATAGCAGAAAATATTTAAATATAGCTTATGAAAACTTGAAAATTTGTTTTACTCTTCCTACTTCTATGAACTATTATGAATTCATTGCACGCAATCTTGTTATGAAGTTTTCATGTAACCAGATTCGATCTGAGAAATTAATCATGGATATAACAATAAATTTTAACTATTAAAAAGACAGCAAAAGAAAAGAGAAAAATTAAAGTTTGATCAAAGTGGAGAAATAAACTTTGCCGGAAGGGACGACCTAAGAATAAAAATGTTTCTATTGATAATAGATTCTTTTATCGGTGAGTTCAAGAAGAGACGAATAGCCTATACCGAGATTCATCAAGACAGGTTTTATTTCTTATCTCATTTATATAAAAACAAAAATTTGGAAAACGGTTGACCCTTAAGGCCATCCATGTAACTTCCCGCTAAGTTTAATTACAACAAGCACTATTTTTGGAAATTTTGAATGAATCAACCGATTTTTATGCGATTTGCAGCAATCGATGCAGTTGTTTAAGTCCATTGAAAGAATCAACAAAAAAATTTTCAGATGAAAAGTTTCGGAGAAATTGAGGAAAAACACTTTTTTTTATTTTCTCTCGTTCACGATATCTCACGAACGAATTAACCGATTTTGACAGGACTGGTAGCGATCGACGTCGCTTTTCAAGGTTAAAAGCTGATTAGATTTTGGAATTGTCGGTAAAGCCGTTTAAAAGTTATTCCAAAAAACCTGATTTGAAAAATTTTTATTTCTTAGATTTTTCGAAATTTCTCAGAACCTACCGGTCCGAATTAGTTGAAATTTTCAGGAAATCTAAGTTTGATGGAACTCAGAACGCCGTTTGGTAGGATCCAATCGGTTAAGCCGTTCAAAAGTTATAAGCGGGTCACATACTTACATACACACACACATACATACAGACAGGGTGACTTTTATTACTCGTGAAAGTTTATAAAGTGGTTGATAGTAGGCCTATATTATAACTTAGACAGATTTACTTTACGACCAATCGTAATCTTTTATCTAATTCACAATTTTAAAATTCCCTTAGTAAGCATATTTTGTATCATTATGTACATTAATAATAATAGGACCTAGGCCTATGTAAAAACAATCCTAAAACGAAAAAAGGCCTAACCTATAAAAAAAGAAATGGACAAATATATGCAAGTATGCTTTAAATTTAGTATAGCTAAAAACTCATGCGAGATATTTGTGTTTAGTTATTTTGTGAAATCACCAGCTTAAAATAACCTAATTGATTGACATTCCGTCTGAATATTCAATTATGCCTTTGGGAGCATAATAATTCCAATAATTAGCAATATTTGTCAATACAATACATTAGTAGTCCATAGTTAATTAAAGTTTAAATTAAATAGGCTACAAATATTGCAAATAGCAGCACATTACGGAACAGATCAGAAACTGTAATATTCAATTAAGCATGTAGGTAGCAGCACCTCCAGTAATAGTTCTAATTATTATTAGCAATATTTGATAATAATAAACCCAAAGTTAAATAAAATCTTTGCAGGTAGCAGCACATTACGGTACAGATGGGCAGCGCTTTCTAGTAGTTTAAGTATCAACTACGATCAATATAATTTCAATATTTGGTAGAACCATTGTCAAAATAAATCATTAAAAATACTTACCTCAGAAAGGCAGCACTTTTGTTGTCCCGTCTCACTGGGAAAAATGACCGAGTTCCGCAATTATTACGACTGTAATCGTAAGGTGCTGTCATCTGGTACATAAAAGTAAACTACAGTATTTATTATTTTGCTAGGGTTGGAAAGTGCTGCTACCAGCTATGAAATTGTGAACTATTATTTATTCCTGCAGTTATTGTAGCACTTTCTAATAGTTAAAGTAGCAACTACGATCAACATGATTTCAATATTTAGCAGAACCACTGTCAAAATAGATCAGCAAAAATAGTAACCTACTTTTCCTCAGTGAGACAGCACTTCTTTTGTTCCGCCTCCCTCATTGATAAAAAATGACAGAACACCGAAATTAAAACTGTTATATCCGTAAAGTGCTGCCACCTCGTAGGTAAACTAAAAACTATTTATGTTACAGACCGGAAAGTGCTGTACCAACTTTAAAATTGTGAACTATTATTTTTGATTCTAATAGATATTTTGGTAGATTACTTTATAATAAAATCCTTTTTACTTTCTCCACCCTATACGTAGTATATGGAGAAAGTATTGTTTTCGTCTAAATTTTCGAATTTGAATTTTTAGTGGAATTATCTGTGTTGGTGCTCCCTGAATTCAACAATATTTTTAGTGGAACTTTTAGTTTTGGTGCTCCCTGAACCCAAATAAATGGGTTTTTGGTGATCTCTGTCCGTATGTCCGTGTGTCTGTAAGGATGTGTACAGAGCTGGAGACCATACCAACGGTCCGATTTTGATGAAATTTGGTATGTAGGTGTAGTTCTGGAATATCTCCAGGCGTTTTTTTTCATTTTTTCAAATTTTTGATTTTTAAGGGATTTTACCCCCCAAAAATCGACAAAAAACGAGAAAAATCAAAATTTCTCAAAAATGGCTCTAATGATTTTGATAAAATTTGGCTTATTTATAGCCCTTAATGTACCCCTACCATATGCAAAAAACCGCATCTTTCTAAAAATTCTTGTTTAGGTAATAATAATAACTGATTTTTGGGGGTTTTGGGCCATAAAGGGAGTGTTCTTCAAAATCCTTTTTCGTGCATCTATACAGGCCTAATTGACATGTTTGGTGCAAATTTGTTCGAAATCGATCGAAAAGTTTAAATAATAATAATAATATATCTTATATACCGGGTGTCCCACGAAGAGATCCCTATTTTTGAATTAATATATTAGATAATTATTAATAATATATATAATTATTATTGTAGATGCACCGAACACTCTACAAACCTGAAACTCAACAGTCCTAACATACACATATGTAAAAGAAATAGACCTGAGTATCAGTTAATTCTGACACATTAGGACAAAATGGCGGGATATCAAAGAAATAGTACCTTTTCGTTAAAATAGTTTTATTTGCTTAAGTGTTACAACATAATTATTAAATTTTAACGATGTTACTAAGCACTAAACAACGTTAGGGAATTAAAGATATAAGTAACTCATAAATAAATTAAATCTATTTGATCCATAAACCTTATTCAAACTGATGTCCATCGATCGCAATGCACTGATGACAACGAAATAGAAAACAGTCATACGCTTTGCTGAACAACTCTCGAGGTATCAACAACAGTTCCTCTTCGATCAACCTCATTAGTTCATCGTTTGTCGCAATGTTATGACAATAAACCTTCTCCTTCAAAAAGCCCTACAGAAAAAATGTCACAAACAGTCAAGTCTGGAGACCTTGGGGGCCAGTCCATGAAGCTGCTGCCACGACCTATCCAACGGTTAGGAAGATTTTGGTCCAAAACTGCTTTGGCCACATTAGCATAATGCGGAGGAGCTCCATTCTGTTGGAAAAAACGTCTTTCACATCAGGCTGAGAAAGATGAGGAACTTTGTGATTGCTTAAAACTGATGCATACATTTCTCCAGTCATTGTTTGTCGGGATATGTCATACGACAAAACACCATCCTTGGTAACAGCAGCCCAAACTGTTATACCTGTTGATTTTAATTTCTTTTCTTGTAAGATATGTGGATTTTTTGTGTTATAGTAATGACAATTATGCCTGCTTATAGTTCCTGTTCGATAAAATGTCGCTACATCTGAAAACACGATTCCTTCATGCCATTTGCTATCTACGTCAGTCTTTTCAATTATTTTCGAACAAAATTCCATCATCTTCAAGCAGTCCGTGAACTAAATGAGTTTTATAATGTTTGATTTTGTTCTTTTTGGCATACCTTTGGACAGATGACTTGGTATCCCTGTAGCAGATTCCACCTTTCTTACTGAATTAGGCGTATTTTGAGGTTCCATGAAAGCAGCACATACGATTTCTTCATTTTCTATGTTGGAGGATCTATGGTATTTTTTTTTGTATTGACCCCGTTTCTAGTAGGATAGTCTTCCACTTACGAATAGATTTCCTTGACGGTGGAACTACACCTGGGTACCTTTCCCTAAAACACCTTATTGCTTCATAATCATTTTCAAAGGCAATAGCCCAGGAACAACATTTCACTTTTTGCTCAGTTGAAAACGGCATGGTACATAAGACACTTTACTATGCAACTTAATAACAAATGCCAATGTTTATTACCAAATATGTTCATTGTTGTGGATGCACGCAGTCAGCTGATAGATTTAAAATAGTCTAAACAGCTGTAGCTGTTCCTATTCTAAATAAAAGTAGGTTTACCCTTAAAATACGATTAATGATTTTGTTGTTTTTTGTTTTTCCGCCATTTTGTTTGGATCAGTCAGAATTAATTGATACTCAGGGGTATTTCTTTTACATATGTGTTAGTCACGACTGTAGAATTTCAAGTCTGTAGCGCGCTCTATACGTCTGTCATATTAATTCAAAAATAGGGACCTCTTCGTGGGACACCCGGTATATAAAAGCCAAATCCACTGATCACGATTTCTGAAAAACTACTGAACGGATCGGAACGAAATTTGGTATGTAGCTTCCTCTAGAGCCATAGGGGCTCACTATGAAAGGATTTTAAAAAATTCAAAATTTTAGGGGGGTTGGGGGGGCGTTAAATTTACTAAATCCCGATTTCTCTTCAACTACTGAACGGATTGGAATGAAATTTGGTATGTAGCTTCCTCTAAATATATAGGGGCTCACTAAGAAAGGCTTTTAAAAAATTTGAAATTTAGGGGGGTTTGAGGGATTAAAGTTACTAAATCACGATTTCTCTAAAACTACTGAACGGATTGGAATTAAATTTGGTATGTAGCTTCCTCTAGGGCCATAGGTAACTAAGAAAGGTTTTCAAAAAATTTTAAATTTTAGGGAGGTTTGGGGGGGGTTTCAAAGTTACAAAATCACAATTACTCTAAAACTACTGAACGGATTGGAATGAAATTTGGTTTGTAGCTTCCTCTAGGGCCATAGTGGCTCATTAAGAAAGGTTTTCAAAAAATTTGAAATTTTAGGGGGGGTTTGGGGTGGTAAAAGTTACTAAATCACGATTTTTCTAAAACTGCTGAACGGATTGGAATGAAATTTGGTATGTAGCTTCCTCTAGGGCCGTAGGTGCTGACAAGATAGGGTTCCAAAAATACGAAATTTTAGGGGGGATTGTGGGGGTTCAAAGTTACTAAATCACGATTTCTCTAAAACTACTAAACAAATTGGAATATAATTTTGTATGTAGCTTCATCTAGGGCCATAGGGGCTCACTAAGAAAGGCTTTTAAAAATTTCGAAATTTTAGGGGGGTTTTTGTGGGTCAAAGTTACTAAATTACGATTTCTCTAAAACTACTAAACGGATTGGAATAAAATTTGGTATGTAGCTTCCTCTAGGTCCATAGTGGCTCACTAAGAAAGGTTTTCAACAAATTTGAAATTTTAGGGGGTTTTGGGGTGGTCAAAATTACTAAATCACGATTTCTCTAAAACTACTGAACGGATTGGAATGAAATTTGGTATGTAGCTTCCTCTAGGGCTGTAGGTGCTGACAAGATAGGGTTCCAAAAATACGAAATTTTAGGGGGGATTGTGGGGGTTCAAAGTTACTAAATCACGATTTCTCTAAAACTACTAAACAAATTGGAATATAATTTTGTATGTAGCTTCATCTAGGGCCATAGGCGCTAACTAAGAAAGGTTTTTAAAAAAATACGAAATTTTTGGGGGGGTTCAAAATTACTAAATCACTATTTCTCTACAACTACTGAACGGATTGGAATGAAATTAGGTATGTAGCTTCTTAGGTAGGTGCTGATAAGAAAGGGTTCCAAAAATTCGAAATTTTAGGGGGGTTTGTATTTATATTTATTGATATAATGATATAATATATTTTTTGTTAATATACATTTAACTTTGATTTGTCTATCCGGGCAAACCCGGATCGGGCTAGCTAGTATAATAATATAATATGGATGTGTGTTACATGCATCTAATATTTTCTATGGTAACATTTTCCTACTTTTGCAATCCTAAATAACCACCTCCTTTGCTACTTTTAGGAAGGTATCAATTTTCAACTGGGAGAAAGTATGTGGCAGTTATCTGGTACCGTTTATTGTAAATTACTGTCACTTAAGGTACTCCCAGTCCCACCTGTGATTTATTTTAATAATAATATATTCCTATTAATTTAAGGGTCTGTAAAAAACATTTTAATGTTATTATTTAATCATAAGTAGTAGTACAGTACTATTAATTGTTTTTTCCTTTCAAAATATAGGTTAGTTTAAAGTCTAAGAATATTTTTAGAGTGTCACTAACCTGAAAGAACAGAATAAAACAGTTTGACTTTTCTAACGAATCTTAAGGGTCGGCTCTAGTAAAACAGAAAGCAACCTGCGACTCCCTATAGCGGCGGTAGGTTACGCGGACATTGCTCATCCTAAATCCATTTAAAACCCGCAATTGTTCAAATAGCGTTTTTAAAAAAATACCAAACTCTTGGTTACAAAATTCTTTATCCGAATTGCTTGGTAATTATTCGCTATAATTAATAGTTACAACGTAAAAATATATTTAAATCACCATATAGCGACGGTAGGTTACACGGACATTGCTCAGCCTAAATCCATTTAAAACCCGCAATTGTTCAAGTAGCGTTTTTTAAAAAATACCAAACTCTTGGGGACGAAATTCTTTATCCGAATTGCTTGGTAATTATTCGCTATAATTAATAGTTACAACGTAAAAATATATTTAAATCACCCTATAGCG
>JAGFPH010001611.1:91641-104793 GCA_018207615.1 Philaenus spumarius | reverse complement strand
AATGTCTTAAACCAATGGACACTAGAAGCTGTGAAAGTAGTATTGGGTTTGTATCTACAAGGAATAATGACGCGTAGGGCTCTTGAAGAGGGAGGCAAATTAGAGAGGTTAGTGTTAGAGAGGCCATGGCAACTAACACGCCCAGAAATATGTATCTGTGAATGTTTTGTCGTTCGAAATGAACTGAAAAACAGAATTTATCGAGCTTGCGTCATAACATGTGTAAATAGTTCGACCACATAACTGAACCGCTGACATGAGTTGAGAGAATTTCCAAAATTAAGTTTATTTATTTTAGGATTTCAATCAACTATTTGGGAATTTGATCTATTCACGACGGCGCTGAATGGCTGTCTTCTGTACGAAATATATTAATAGAATTTGTTTGCGCCTAAGCCTCCGGGTTCTACGTACGCGCTCCTTCGTTCCACTCACAGCGGGAAAACTCGCAGCGGGAAAACTCGCAGAGTTGGCCTCGAATCAGAAGATCCCCCCACGGTAAAAACCCCCACGTGAATTTGAACCGGATACTTTTATGGTATTCTACGTTTTGGGGGAACCAAGCGTAAAAGGTCTTGTAAAAGACAAAATGTGCAGAATAATATCCTACATGTATTTATTTTTCCGATAAAACCACAAAAAAGTTTAATTCTGTTTACAACAATTTCAAACAATAGTTATTTCCTGCCAAAAAACGTACTTCCGTTGTTGGATTTTTGAAGCGATAACTTCTATTGGCCCGTTGGGCACTTTCGGTTGACTATGTTTCTGAAACTCGCGCCACGAACGTGATTACATCTATAGATTTTAAGTTATCACTTGAAAAGGAGAGTTTAAATATTGTATCGTAATTTATGTACAACAAATGACAAAGAAAGTAAAATACAAATACAAATACAAACAATTCATCACTACAAACATCGGTTGAACCGTTTGTACCGTAAAGACGACGACAAAATCATTGGTAAAAATCAAGAACAAACAACGACATTAGGAAGAAATGGAGCTGTTGGAACAAGTACAACAAAGCCTGCAATCTCTCAATCGGACTAAAGATTTACTTTAAGTGTCAATGTTTTAAAAACCCTCCACAGCCTTCTGTTTACCTAAAACACTGCATCTCCTTTGATGTTCTTCTTCTTCTTAGTAGCCATTAATCGTTAGTATTTCCAAACAGCGCGCATTTAAAACGAGAAACGGTTTTCAAATATTTTATAAACACTGTTTCTGTTTCTTGCTTCCTATTGAAGGAAATAAGAATTAAGTGTTTTAACGTTCGGATGTTTTTTTTTCTAACGGACAATAAAGTATTTGAAAACTGAAATTGTTTTGTGGTTGAAACAAATCAATGTGTATTGTTTTACAATTTGTTTTCGGTCTTTACAAAACGTAATCTATACTAATATTATAAAGAGGCAAAGTTTGTTTGTTTGTTTGTTTGTATGTAGGGGGTAATCTCTGGCACTACAGAACCGATGAAAAAATGTTTTGCTAATAAAAAGGTTCACTATCCCTGAGTAACATAGGCTACAATTCATTTCGATAAAAAACTTTTTTATTTCAGTATTTGTAAATTTAGTCAGAAAATATTCTTAGGTTAGGCCTAGAATGATAAACCAACACATGTATTTACATGTATTACCATAGCAACCAATTAAACAAAATAACATATTATTTATTATAATGTAGCTATTTGTTCCAATATTTCCATTAACAGCTGATTTCAAAATTTGAAGCAATTATTTTTGTATTTCTAGCTTTTAGGTTAGAGTTTTAAAGTGTAGATCTGAGCCTTGCTGGTTTTTTTAACCATTATTATAACTGCTGTTATAAAATATAAGAAATAATTTAATTTGAACATTTAACATTATTTACCATCTTAGTTTTGAGGTTATTATTAAACCTACACTTTATTATAAATAAAACATAACATATGTTTTTAGAAGGTTCCATTGGGGGTTGGCGTGCGAAGCACGCAGGGGTCTCCCCTAGTAATTTATAAAATCTAATCTTGTTGATTTTATTTAGAATATAGTTTAGCTTTACGATGTCGGACAGTTCCACAATTGAACTATTTACTTTTGTTTCAGACAAAGTCCCAGCACTGCCTCCTTGCTCGGAATGTGTGAGCTCGCTGTTACGATGCTGTCGATTGAACAGTTCCCCAGAGCAGTTCTATCGGTCTTACTACACCAACTCTGCAGTCCTTCACACACCGAAACCAATCAGGCCTTACACTAATTGTGAGTTTAACAATAAAGTAACTATTTATACGATTAACGTTAATCGCGGTATTCCTGTACTTGTTCAGAAATGCAATCTGGACTTTGATATTATTGCGGAATGAGCCGTTAAATTTATCCCCCATTACATATTGGTCTTGAACTATTAGGTGTTTTGTGCTCCTTGAACCCATCGAACGTGCCTTTTTTTGAATAAGGGGTAATACCGGGTGTCCCATCTAAATAGCTAACTTTCCAACTATAAATACGACAGAGTACTTCCAATTTGGAATCTTCCTTTCTTTTCAATAAAGTTTAAAAATCGATTTGGTGAAATATAAATTCACCTGTTACCCTCAGTTTGTATAATATAAAGTTATTCTTTGGTTAAATTTGAGACTTTTTAAGTTGGCACTCTTTTAAAAACGTCTCAAATTTGACCAAAGAATAACTTTTCATTGTAAAAATTGGGGGTTACCGATTTAAAAAATCTAATCCCTATTTTTAATGAAATTTGTTACTTTTTAAAATCGACTGCCAAAACGATGGCGAGTCCGAAAATTATTTCATGAGAGAAACCAGTACGCGTGTGAACTTTTGAACACTAAAAATGGAAGACGGGGGAAATTTAGAAATTTTCTCCGAATCTTGCCAACCGAATTTGAAATTATTTTTAACAAAGTCAGAGGCCAAATCTCAAGAAATAATTCAAATTTTAGAGACTCTACCTGAAATTTTTTCAATTTCTGCGGATGATACCTGATATTTGGTACCAATGATAACAAATATTTATTTATAAGAGACGGGTCTCGCAAATACCGATTAGAATGTAAGACCTCAATAAAATTTAATGTTTAAGCACAACATAATTAAAGAAAGAGGATGGAGAAATTAATCAAAAAGGATAAACAAGAAGAGCTCCTGCTCGGGTACGATTCACACTGAGACATGTTTCTCAACTTGTGTCAAAGAATCCCATATTGGACGGGTCGCAAAAAGAGTCAGTAATACTAACCCGCATTCATTGGCTCAAGAGTCGACGCAGCTTCGATTCTGGCTAGACTCATTCGGGACTCTTCTCCGACGCAAAGAGTCGGTTCAATAAAGTCTAAAAGTCCCAGTGCGTACTAGGCTTTAACGGGAAGAAAGTATCTTAGTCGGTAACCTCGTTGCGCTCATGTGGTAACATTTCCTTTCTTTGCGACAAATACCTTTAGCTCGAGCTGTGAAAAAATATACGTTGATGGAAAACAAATCTGTATCTCTCTTCAAGTAGGCACTGTATCAAATCCGTTCAAAGTTATTTTAAACCTTCTAAATATTATCTACAACTTTTGTTCGAAACAGACGCAGTTAAATAATTTGACCACGCAGCTGAACCGCTGACGTGAGTTGATCAAATTTCCAAAATTAAGTTTACAGGCCTATGTTTTAGGGTTTCAACCAACAATTTGGGAAATAGGTCTATTCACGACGGTGCTGAATAGCTGCAAAATGGTTCGCACGCCATTCCGCATATTGGGAGTATCTTCAACACACAAAAACATTGTGAGCTTCGCACTCCAACCCCCGTACGGGGAGTATCTTCAACACACAAAGCATTGCGTGCTTCGCATGCCAACTCCCGTATTGGGAGTAACTTCAATACACAATGAATTGCGTGCTTCGCACGCCAACCCCACGGTAGAATCCACCACATGGCTTTGAACCGGGTACTTCTATGGTATTATACGTTTTGAACGATTTTGGGGGAACCAAGCGAGCTATAAGTTCGCGTAAAAAAACAAAATGTGCAGAATAACATCCTACATTTATATTTGTAGAAAAAACTCCAAAAAAAAATCATTCGCTAAAAACAATAGAAAATAATTGATACTTTTAGAGCTACTAATAAAAAAGTATAGTTTTATATTATTCTGTCCCTATACAAGGTGATGTTTTAGAATGGAAATTGTTTTATATTACAGAAAGATGATGTGGTTTTATTTAGCTAAAAATTCATTCTTGTAAGAAAAATCTCAACAAATAGTTGCTTCCGGTCAAAAAACGTATTCCGATTGTTGGATTTTTTTGGCTAATGAACTCGTCCGAGCGACGTAGACAACCAACATGTGTAAAAATTTTGAACCAAATCGGATTTAAAATGCGGCCGCTAAAGTGCGAACACATATATACATATATATGAATTTTATTGACACCCCAAAACGTATACAGTACGATTTTTTAACCGTGCCCTCGGCCAAGGTTGTATTAACCTGAATGATAACATTCGAAATCGCTCTGTTTACTCTAAAGCCCCGGTTTCTAAGACCACGTCGAGCGTCCGGCGCGATTGTTGAACGTGATGACCACGTCAACGCTAGAACAGAGTGAATGCAAGAGTATTGGCGTGGTTTCTTAGACCACGTCCGGCTGCCGACGTCGCGTCAGCTTTTCGAAGGTCCGGCGTGATATCTCGGCGTGGTACGCTCTGGATAGGTCTCAGTCTATTCCGGCGTGGTTTCACGGCGTGGTTTCACTGCGCAATATACTGCTTTTAATTTCTTTAAGCAACTTGTTTTTGTAATTGCTGTGAAATATTTAGCTGTATTAACTTATTATTTTATTGTGTATTACTAAACATTATGGAGTCTAAGGTTTTCACGAGTGAATTGGATGATAAGTTGATAGATCTGGTTCAAAATAATCCAGTTCTCAACGATTTTTCCTAAAAAAAAACTAAAAAGATGCCATGAGAAAAAACAACATTTGGAAACAAATTTCCGAGGAACTTGGGAGAGAAAGTCTGATTTTAACTGTATTGTTTAAACTGTGAACTAACAAAAATAAAATATTAAGCCTTACCTAAAAACCAAAGATGAAACATCGTGATGCACAGCAATGGTAGGCAATGGTACATACTACATGGTGCAGCCAAAGGGAAACATCATTTTTAATTTTTTCTTGTGTAGAACAAATTAAAAGTTTTTACTTTATTATTAAATGAGATACTTCAAAAATAAATTACATACATTTTTTAAGGAAGTTTACAGATTTTAAATTAAAACATTTTTTTTACATCTTCGTAAAAAAAAAGTTTATAGCTTTGGGATGCCATATTTGTTAAAGATATTATAAACATTTCCTTAACTATTTAAAAGGTCAACGGGAAGTCTGAAAATCTTCGGTACCCCTTCACAAAACAAATTATTCTAATGATACCATTTTTAAAGTTTTTCTTGTAGCTATTTCTCAATTGTTGTAAAAGAAAAAAACGTTCAATTACTACTCGATGTTGGTATCGTTGAAAAGCACATTAGTTTAATGATAAATGTAATAGACTCAAACAAAAAATATACAGTGATGCAAAATTAATTTAATGATAAGAACTTACGCTTGCAATACAAAGGGTTCAATTTAACAAAAATAATTATTGTTAAAGGTTTGATAAAAATGTTTGTCTGATCACTTTCGAAAAAGAAAAATTGTTTGACCACGTTCTTGACGATTTAGTCACTTTTCTGAATGGCATTCAGCTGCCAATTCACAGAAATCTTTTCACTGCAAAAGAAGTCTTTAAACTTTTCTCGTACGTAGTAAGCCAAACGTGTTCCTTTTCTTCCTGTTGTTAGCTCTCTTATAGGTATCAAATTTTCTGTAGGTAGAGGAAGTTTATCTTCGTCTTGGTTGGAGCAACGAATTTTTGCCACTCTAAATAAATTGTGGAAAACATCCGCAGCTAGAATCAGGTTGTCAACAGTTTCAGGAGTGATAGCAATTTGTGTAAAAAATACTGTAAAGTACTGGGATAGGATCCCAAATACATTTTCACAATGTCTGTAGATGAATACAAACCATACACCTTAACCTAAAAATTACATATTTTTCAGAGGCAAGTTCCAAGCTATAAACAGAACTAAGTTTTACTATGAGTGTAGGCCTATGTGCGTTTAAACACTTTTTCTAATGGAATTGAGCTGCCAATCCACTGAACAATTTTCATTGCAAAAGAAGTCTTTAAACTTGTCTCTTACACTATAAGCTAACTGAGTTGCTTTCCTGCCAGTTGTAGCAACATCATAATTCTGACACTCGCAACTATATCTGAGGTCTAGTTGCTTTCACAGAGCAAGAAATAGATTCACGCCGTCAAATACGAGCTTTTTACAAACCAGTATCGCGTTGAATCACGGCGTGATGTAAGTAACGGCGGCTTCACCGACTTGCCGCTCTTGAACATCACGGCGTAGTTATCACGGCGTGGTTATCGCAGCGTGGTCTTACAAACCGAGGCTTAACGCCGAGCGGCGTGAAACAGCGAAAAGCGAGCTTCAATAACACTGTCATTTAATACACTTAGCAGCGATGTAAAATTATGAAACTTTCACGGATACGCAGATAAGAACCATACGATTCGTATGATGTAAAAGAAAATTATTTACAAAACCTATTTCATATTTTAAAAATCAATATTACAACAATGTACTTTAATAATGACATTAAATTTTCACACCGCTGGAAAGTTTTTTATTTGTTGGTCAGAGACAAAGTCTTCGCGAGAAAGTTTTAGATAAAGGTCCAAATTAAATATTTTATTTGAAACATTTTTTCGTTTGACTTACGGTTTGCTCGGTACAGCGGTATAATGTGTGCGTTTCAATTAAAACTACACCTGTCCGGGTACTTTTTATAGTATTTTACGTTTTGATCGATTTTGTGGGAACCAAGCGAGCTATAAGGTCGTGTAAAAAAGCAAAATAAGCAGAATAATATCCTACATATAGGCCTAAATTGTTTTAGATGGATCCCCAAAAAGTTTCACTCTCGTACGATAAATCTAAAAAAATACAGTTACTTCCTCTCTAAAAACGTACTTAGACAAACCGCTCGTCCGAGCGATTTAGACATCCGAGTGACCAAAATACAAAATTTGGACCAAATCTTACTTAAAATGCGGCCGCTAGATTGCGAACACATATACCAGGTGTTTTAAAAGTCCCCCCCCCATATTGTTTTTTTTTATTAATGGAAATAAACAGATTTGCTTTGGGGATTGTTAACATGAACAAAAATTGGGTTTTTCGGTGTATCGTAAATTTCAAACCCTCCCCCAAAAATGGGGTATTTTGGGGTTAAGTCGAAAATTTTAAATGAGAACCCCTATTGAGTGACACCTCATTTTAAAGGTCTTGATAAAAGAAGAAGATTGGCGCAAACCGGAGGTCTGTATGTTGACTCTATCCAACATAGTGGCCAATCAAAATTATAACTTTTCTCATTTTAAATAACATCAAAATGTTAAAGATGATACATCTGTTATTTTTACAAGGGTTTCATCCAGTAGGTGACTCAATATGATTTTTACACAGAGTTTTAATTAGGTGCGTTACAATACCTTTAATTGGTAATAAAGCTAAAGACTTGCTTTAATTCTAAATTTAGATTAAATTTTCAAAATCACTGGATGCTATTATCACTGGATTGTTATCAGTAGTGCTTTCAACGTAGCACATCAATTATCAGCTGCATCTAGAAACTGCAAGTTTATTCGTTCCTTTTCCCTTAGCGAAAGTTAGCAAATGTCATCTTCGAATATGCCAGATCATGTAGGCCGAGCCGAAAAAGCATAACAACACGACCGTTAGTTTAACGAACGGCCGATATTTATTAGGTTTTTATAAATTCATTCCATTCAATGAACCACACTCGTCCATATTTTCAGGCAACTTGATTTTTTGGCAAAGTACCAACACCTATATCTTCTTCACCATCGAATGATAAATCAATGACAGCACTTTCTTCTTAATAGCGCAGTTAATTGGGCCAAAATAAACACATAGTTCAAGTCTATTTGAATTTATGAAGTTTACAAACATGTTTTCAACACATTTTTAGCAACACTGTTAAACACATGGTTATTGTTATGAACATCTGTATTCAAAGGAACTCGAAATGTTTCTAATTCACATGTAGGAATATAACGTAGACTGTAATAATATAGGTTTGTAATCCATACCGGGTGTGCAAAAAGTCCCAGCCCCCTCGTAACTTTGGAACAAGTAGAAATAAATAAATGAGCTTCTTTATATGACAAAGGGAGATGCATTTTGGTGTAACCGACCATTTCACCCCTTACCCCAAAATATGGGGTTGAGAGGGTAATTCAAAAATCTTAAATACAAACCCAAATCAAGTGATACCTCATTTTAAAGGGCTTGATAAATGTAGAAGAATGGCACACATTAAAGGTCTCTATCTCAACAATATTGAACATGGCGGCCAGTCAAAGTTGAAAACATCTTATTAACACAGATTTTTAATTAGGTACGTTACAATACCTTTAATTGGTATTACAGCTTAAGTCTTACCTTAATTCTAAATTTAGATTAAATGTTCAAAATCACTGGATGCTATTATCACTGGATTGTTATCAGTAGTTGTGCTTTCAACGTAGAAGACTATTACCAGCTGCATCCAGAAACTGCAAGTTTATTCGTTCCTTTTAAGCTTATGCCAAATTGTGTAAATATTTGTTTAGTACTAGATTTTGAATGAGCCTCTGATTTTATTAAATAACATTCAAAGAACCATTATTCCTTTCCACTGGAACATAGTGTTTGTAACGTAATTAAAATTGTGTTAACATAGGACATTTAAAATAGATTTTTGAATTGCCTTCTCAACCCCCCATTTTTGGGTTAAGGAGTGAAATGGTCGGTTACACCAAAATTCATCTCCCTTGGTCATATAAAGATACCCCGAAGCTCATTTATTTATTTATTTATATTTGTTCTAAAGTCAAAGGAGGGGTGGTATTTTTTGGACACCCTGTATAAAGCGGCCTTGCCCTATATAACAGATAAAACAGCTGATTCGGATCATAAGCTTAGCAACACATGTTTTGTTCACAAACAGCTCTTTTAGGTTAGGTTAACAAAATGAAATCAGGCACCAACGAAATATGCTTACTGTATTATAATCGAAACATCTGTTGTTACGTATTATAAATAGAACAACCTACTTGGATCAAAACCTAACATAATTTTAGGTTAGACCTATAATGCATCAAAACACTTACATTGAAAACATTTGCATTTATTACCAAAACAACCAACATGACAAATTTAGAATAAGGTAATTCAAGGGTAATTCCCATATGATATTTTCGATTACCGGACTTTTCGTCCCAAGGACTTTTCGTTCCACATGAAAAATACGGACTTTTCTTCCCACTTTTGGGGGTGGCTACCTGGGTTGGGTTTGATAATGATCTCCGAATATTTCTAGGCGGACTTTTCGTCCCACCTGAGGGAAGGGTTGCAGAAAGGACCATATATAGAATAATTTATCTGACCTTCTTTCCCTCATAATACGTTTTAACGATTTATATCGATTAGGATTTTTTTACTCAGATTTACAAACTTAAGTAAATTCAACCATAAATAGTTACGCTATAATTTCATGATTCCCATCACACTTTATCCAGGCTTTGGACTGGCAAAATAATTGTAAATTTTATAATCATTTTGGCGTGTTTAAAATCAGCTGTGGTTAAGTTTTTGACCTAACCTAACCTAATCTACCTGCATACAAACTTGAGAACGATTGCCGTAGTTGTTCTCTTAGAACAAAAGTTTAGTTTTAATCAGTAACAAATGATTCGCACAATCGTATTTATCAGTTGAAATATACTGAAAATAGCTTCAGTTTAAAATTTCTTTGATCAAAATATGAATTGATGAATATAACGTATTATGAGGGAAAGGCGGTCAGTTAACTTTCTACAACCCTTCCCTCGGGTGGGACGAAAGGTCCGCCTAGAAATATTTGGAGATCATTATCAAACCCAACCCAGGTAGCCACCCCCAAAAGTGGGACTAAAAGTCCGCATTTTTCATACGGGACGAAAAGTCCGGACACCAATATTTTCTAGTGGAGGCTAGACCGGGGTATGGGGATTAAGGAGCACCCTCCTTTCCGAAGGGAAAAAGTGGTCCAGGGCCTTCCCTCAGAAAGTATATGTAAAATCAAATAGCATATCATATTTAAAACATATTTTAGTGCTAATCTCTTAAAAGAAAAATTCCTGACTGTAATTAACAATATACATATTTTCCTTTCACTGGGAGCTAGGGGGTGGCCGCGGCCCCCGAAGGTATGGGCGCCCATTAGGTCGCAACTAACGCTTACTGCATTATAAGTCAAACATCTGGTGTTTCATATTATATTGTTTCCTTTAGTTGGCATATCAAAATTTGTTTGAAATGTGTATTACTGATTGTTTAAATGTTAATGGTGAATTTACAACGCATGCCGTAATTCTAATTACTGTATTGGGGATGGTCGCGTCTATTCAATCTCTGTCTTACATTATGTATAGGTCACCGTTACTCCCACCACCCTATTTAGATCCAAGTGCCTCTGTCCTAATCAATCATTTCCGTGAAAATATCAGACTATACAATAATCTGTTTGCATTTGATTTCGGCACGAGTCGCTGAGGGAGTAGGAAAGCGAAGTTATCAGGGGCGGATCACCTAGTATCTTTATAAAGGGTGATAAATATAAATAAGTATGGCAAATGCTTTAGGCAGCTTACCTGAGAGATTTTGTGGCAAAAAAATGTGGCACTGCATAGTTTACAAAAATCTGCATTATGGGATTTTTATTTTTGTCCGCCATATTGAATCGAATTATACATGATTTCGATTTAAAATTTTACAAGAAAAACAATTTCAAGGTTGGAATGTCGGGAAAATCTTGTTAGGAAAACAACTAGGTAAACGCGGTACATGAACAATTTTGTTGCATTTTAAAATAATAATGCATCCAATAACGAATTTTAAACAGTGCTATACTGTAGTATTGATATTAATAACTAATCTATACTCATATTATAAAAAGGTAAAGTTTGTTTGTTTGTTTGTATGTAGGGGGTAATCTCTGGCACTACTAAACCGATTGAAAAAAACAGTTTTACTAATAAAAAGCTACACTATCCCTGAGTAACATAGGCTATAATTCATTTCGATAAAAACCTTTTTTTATTCCAATATTTGTAAATTTAGTCGGAAAAAATTCTTAGGTTTGGCCCAGAATGATAAATCAACACATGTATTTACATTTATTACCATAGCAACCAATTGATAACAGATAATATAGCTGTTAGCTCCAATATTTCCATTAACAGCTGATTTCAAAATTTAAAGCAATTATTGATGTATTTCTAGCTTTTAGGTTAGGGTTTTTAAGTGTAGACCTGAGCCTTGCTGGTTCTTTTAACCATTATTATAACTCTGTTATAAAATATAAGAAATATTTTAATTTGAACATTTGACATTATTTACCATCTTAGTTTTGAGGTTATTATTAATCCTACACCTTTATTATGAATAAAACATAAAATATGTTTTGGAAGGTTCCATTGGGGGTTGGCGTGCGGAGCACGCAGGGGTCTCCCCTAGTAACCAATAATTTACAACACAACAACTTAAAGAAGGCTTTGTCATTTAAAGATTTAAAATTTAATAAAACTAATTAAATGATATACTCAAATCAAGCAATAGCGAAGCATAGACGAGTCACAATAGTCTATACTAATATTATAAAGAGGTAAAGTTTGTTTGTATGTTTGTATGTTTGTTTGTATGTAGGGGGTAATCTCTGGAACTACTGAACCGATTGAAAAAATTGTTTTACTTATAAAAAGCTACACTATCCCTTAGTAACATAGGCTACAATTCATTTCGATAAAAAACATTTTTTTATTTCAATATTTGTAAATTTAGTCGGAAAAAATTCTTAGGTTAGGCCTATACTAATAAATCAACACATGTGTTTACATTTATTACCATAGCAACCAATTGAATAAAATAACAGATAACAGGTGTTCGCTGTAATATTTCCATTAATAGCTAATTTCAAATTTTGTATTTCTAAATTTTAGGTTAGGTTTTTATTAAAGTGTAGACCTGAGCCTTAATGGTTCTTTTAACCTTTATTTACCAAGACCATGATCGGTGCTCATTTATTACTTAGGTCTTACCAATAGCTCATCTTTCCTATGGAAATTTGCTAATAATATGTTATTTATGCCTGTAAGAAGTTTAATAATACGAAAATCATAGCAATGAATTTTAAACAAACCAACACTACAAAGAAACGGAAAGCACCAGAACGGTTATTTTTCACCAAGATGGCGGAAACGATACTTAGTTCTAGGTTTAACCGGTAGACTGCAGTTGTTTACAGTATTTTATACAGTGACTAGATAGAGATCTATCTACACTGGATTCCACGTTCACCGTGCAGTACAGAGCGCCCATAAGCCATTATCCATACGACAGTCTCAGCTTTACTAGCCGACTAAAAAACATCAACTCCCATGCAATGCTCGGTCAGTTGACGCAACCAGCATGAAAATAAACGTGATGTTCCCTGTAATGGTAGTAGCATGTATATTCTCCCGTAAGAGCTGTACTGCACGGTGAACGTGGAATCGAATGTAGGGTTAAAATGTCGTCAACAAATCATTACGTTTATGCATATATTCTCATAATCATTCATGTATTTATATTATGTTAGGTGTCATTTTCTTTTAAATTTAACTAAGATTTCAAATACGACATTTAAATTTGTTAAAATTTGTGATTTATCAAATCAGCAATTGCTTACTGGACTCCCCGTGTTGAGTCATCTGCCTGGTCGGGCTGGTCATACCCAGGCGCTTGTGAGGAATGTATGAAAAAAGCGACCATCTCGGAATGTGCGAAATAAGCGCCCAAACTACCCGGAGTTCCGCCCACCCCCAATGGTAGTAGCATGACTATCTCCCGTAAGATCTGTACAGCACGGTGACCGTGGAATTTAGTGTAGTTACTAACGCACACTCAAGTTTCGATATAATTAGAATAAAAAAAACTAGAGGACTAACCTAAACTGTTTAGTATTA
>JAGFPH010001611.1:71925-82649 GCA_018207615.1 Philaenus spumarius | reverse complement strand
TTACGCGACCTTATAGCTCGCTTGGTTCCCCCAAAATCGATCAAAACTTAAAATACCATAGAAGTATCTGGTTCAAAGCTATGTGGTGGATTTTACCGTGGGGTTGGCGTGCGAAGCACGCAACGCATTGTGTGTTGAAGATACTCCCAATACGGGGTTGGCGTGTGAAGTATGCAATGCTTTGTGTGTTGAAGATACTTCCAATATGCGGAATGGCGTGCGAAGCACGCAATGCATTGTGTATTGAAAATACTCCCAATACGGGGGTTGGCGTGCGAAGCACGCAATGCTCTGTGTGTTGAAGCTACTCCCAATATGCTGAATGGAGTGCGAAGCATTTTGCAGCTATTCAGCACCGTCGTGAGTAGACCTATTCCCCAAATTGTTGGTTGAAACCCTAAAACATAGGCCTGTAAACTTAATTTTCGATATTTGCTCAACTCACGTCAGCGGTTCAGCTGCGTGGTCGAATTATTTACTTTTTTACTCTAAGGGTATTCGTGTTGGCCTCTCGTAAAAATGATTTTTAACAGTTTAAAAATTAAAACAAACTATGTTGTACACGGTACTGTCGTCGAGGCGTCGCTTTTGTAGTCAAATTACTTTCCAATTTGGCACGGAGGCTTCGAAACATTGCCAAACAAGAGAAGCGATTTGTATATTTCTTTGGCAAGCTGCATTCAATATCAGGTTTTAGATTTAAGTATGTGCAACTTCAATCAGGTTTTGCTTCAACGAAATCATAACAAAATCGAATGATTAACCTACTTTTATTTTTGGTACATTTTTTTACTTTTTATGAAAACGTTTATTATTATTACTATTAGAGGGTTGTGTGACCTGCCACCATGAGGTCCTCTGAGCCCTATGTCCAAACAGCAGTTAACCCGCCCTTTTCGCGAAACGAACGAGTCCTCGGGGGCCTTCCTCTCGTATGTAGTTGGTGTCAGGGTATCCTTGTCCCAGATATTTCTACCACAGTGTTGCGAGGGCGTCACATTCTCATAGAACATGGAAAGAAGTTGCCTCCTTCTCTCCACAGCCGCGGAATGATGGGTTGTTCTCTAGCAACATCTGGTGGAGGTGAATCTTCAGAGAACTCGTATTTCCCGCCAGTAGACCGACCAACAATTGCACTTCTGGCCTGCCAAGACCCAACAGTGTTTTGCTTAGATGTCCATCGTGTGCCTGTATCTGACCTCTTACCGTTGCCATCTGTGTAAGTGTTCTGATTGAAAGTTTTTGAAGTGATAACTTCTATTGGCCCGTTGGGCACTTTCGTTTGACTATGTTTCTGAAATTTCGCGACACGCAAACTTTTTGCGTAGACACAAGTCGGAGCGTGAAGAGGGAATAGGCGATACATAGTATAATATATAGACAAGTAAGCGCGTGGAGAGGGAATAGACGATACGTGGTATATAATAATACGTTATTATAATATTAATATATTATAATAATATTATATTATAATAAGTATGCGAAAAGTAGTGACCATTATAATGTAAATATTATTTATTTAGTGACTAATGATTTTGAGTGAGGTATTAGTGTATGCACGCTACATAGAATTCTAAGAATAATTCAATATGTAAGGGATAATTATAATAATAATTATATTTGTGCGTTAAGTTTTGTAAAAAAGGTTGATTTTTGTCTAACTGAAGTAAGTTTAGACAAAATTTTACATTTTGTACATTTTGACAAAGTAATATTTTACATTGTTTTATTTTACTGTAACTTATTATTACTCACTTAAATATAAAATTTAGCTTCATATTACAACAATGGAGGTCATACACGTTAATGGAGTATCTATTCCTCACAGAGTAGTTTCTTCTAGGCCAGATGGCCAATGCTTACTCTCTCACCTTCTTTACCTGACAACTCGATGGATATTAGTGTGGAGGAAATACAGTCAGCTTCCCAATCCCAGGTTTCAGACGATGTTCTCCAAATTTCTCAACTTCCAACCCTATCAGAACAGTGTACATCATCATCTGAAGCAGTTCGGTCGCATCCAGAACAAATACCAAAAAAAACGAGGAAACAAAGACGAAAGCGTTTTTCTAATACAAATCGTGTAAAAGCACATAGGCAAGCGGTAAAAAACCCGCTGTCTCAAAATACATAAAGAATCAGCTAAAATACTTTAAGATGTAACATTTGCTGTAGGTAACCATATCATTGCAATAGCGAAGCATTGTCCTGTCAGCTAATAGTATATATAGACAAGTAAGCGCGTGGAGAGGGAATAGACGATTCATAATATATTTTAACACGTTATTACAATATTATAATTATTATGTTATAATTATTATTATTATTATAATCATCCGTTACATATTGAATTATTCTTAGAATTCTATGTAGAGTGCATACACTAATACCTCACTCAAAATCATTAGTCAGTAAATAAATACTGCTTACATTATAATGATCACTATTTTTCACATACTTATTATAGGCCTAATTATAACATTATTACATAATAATATTATAATTGTAATAATATTACTGTATTATAATTGTTATATTATTATATTATAATTATGCAATTTCAAAATATGATATAATTGAGGGGTGTAGATGCAAAAGTCACATTATCCAATTTTTGGCGGTATTGAGTTATTTATATCACCGTGTTCGTTTTGTTAAGGCGGATCTGACTATAATAGTTGTTTAGAGCAAAACTAACATTTTTGGGCAACATTTAAATGGTAAAAATCAGGTTCTGAAGCATAAGTCACATTATCCAACAGCTGATTTGTAGCAAAACTCACATTCTCCAAATCAACCAATCAGGGAGCTGAAGGCATACTCACAATGCATCATGGGATTGTTTACTTCAGTTGTCTGTCATGTCGATGTCGGTGTTGTGCTATATTTTTTTTTACAATATATTGACTTGTGTAATTTGTTGATCTTTATTCTCCTCTAATATTAATACTGATAAAAATATAAATCGATCATAGAAGTTATCACTTTTAACGTGTGTTCGCACACTCAATGTTTTTTTACGTTTTTTTCCCATAGCCTCTTGATATTCCTATCATCGGTCCTGGGCCCATCGGTGGAGTACCAGCTCCTCTTCTTGCAAGTTTATCTACTATAGAACTTACTTTTATTTGAAAGGTAATTAAACTTCGCGGTGATCTTTTTAAACGTTTGATATTTGCATTATTGAATAAGGAAGAAATCGCAAACTTTCTTTTTGAGTAAGTCAAAGAACAAATTAAAAAAACTAAATGATTTCCATATTCGGACTGTCCTGACCTTTACACATTCAGAATAATTGTCTGATCATTATTACTCCAGTAATCTTATTGCCAGTTTAACATTGTTCCTATGGGAGTTGAAATTCAAGATGGTGACTGGGTCTGCCGAGCCTTAAGTTTACAATTCCTGGAAAATGTGTGTTATCCATTTAGTATAGTCTTATGGGCAATTAACAAATTTACTGTGGCAGGTCCTAGAGTAGACTATTTTTCTTATGGTAAGACCTAAGGTCCCCGAGTGGACAATGAGCTCCAAACATGGACCCATAACTCATTTTGGGGCGTCAATAAAAATGTTATATAAAGATTGTTTTTATGTGTTCGCACTCTAACGGCCGCATTTTACGTCCGATTTGGTACACGAGTTGGTTTTTTAAGTCGCTCGGACGAGTTCGTTAGCATGAAAAAACTACCGGAAGCACGTTTTTTTGACAGGAAATACCAATTTTCAGAGATGTTTCGTTCCTAAATTAAATATTTTGGGGTTTATCTAAATAAATAAATATGGGTGATTATTCTACATAGGCCTATATTTTTTTTTATCTTAAAGACTGGCTGGTTGCCCCAAAATCGATCAAAACGTAAGATACCAAAATTGCACCAGGTTCAAATCCTAGTCGGGGATTTGACCTTGAGGGCAGTTTCTACTCCGAGGCCGATCGCCAGGAAGCAAACACATGTCAGCTGCGAGCGAAGCAATGTAGTCCATAACGCGAGGCCTCAAGGTCAGCTGAGCGTTGTGGGCAGAGGTTTAAACAAATTCTACTAATATATTTCGTACAAGGAGGCAGCTATTCAGCGCCTTCGTGAGTATACCAATTTCCCAAATGGTTGAAACCCTAAAACATATGAACTTAGTTTTGGGCATTCACTCAACACACGTCAGCGGTGGAATTCTGTCATTCTAACTTGTTCTCGTTGTTTCTTTAGGTGAAAGTGTGGTTCTAACTTGTTCTCGTTGTTTGTTTAGGTGAAAGTGTGGTTTAATTCTACCTTGTTCTCGTTGTTTGTTTAGGTGAAAGTGTGGTTTAATTCTACCTTGTTCTCGTTGTTTGTTTAGGTGAAAGTGTGGTTTCAAAATCGCAGAATGAAATGGAGACACAGCAAAGAGTTGAAGTTCCACAGTGGTACCAACTTCCAAGCTAGCGCACTTGTTGACTCCACAAGACCGGACATCAAACCATCTTCCCCTCCTATCCACGAAGAAACGAAAGACAGAAAATAAATATTTGTACAAACTACGCTGTGATTTATTCTTACCTATGTCATATTTATTTTTAGTATAAAAGGCTGTTCGAAAAGAATGGAGCGTAAACAAACAGGTGTTATAAGAGCATAAACAAGGCATTGATCGTTTGATGCGACGATCGAAAACGAATTGTTGTAATGGCCGAGCGGTCTGTTTAAATCTGCAAATGTCACATCTACGGTGTCTTGTATATTGAGATTTTGTCTTTGTTTTAATTCATACGAATTACAAAATGTAGCCGATGTAAGAACTTATACCGAATTAGTTGTCTAAGCTCTGAAGCTTTCAATTGAATTACATGGATGAAGTTAGGACCAGAGGGTCCTTAAACAACGAGAACAATACATATTTTTGAAAAACGAAACCAGAACAGAATAATGTAAATGCAATGATACAATCCGTATAAATGAAAATGTAAATGTTCGCTTGTTCAAAATATCAAATCTCCGAAGGTTCTTCACAGATTATTAGCGAATTTCCATAGGAAAAATGAGCTATTGCAGTGGCCCTTATGGTAAGACCCAAGGTCGAGAATAGCAAATGAGCACCGATCATGGTTCCTCTTTTTGGGGTGTCATTAAAAATCATATATATATGTGTATATACATATGTACATATATATGTATTCGCACTATAGCGGCCACATTTAAAGTCCGATTTGGTTCAAATTTGGTACACTTGTTGGTTGTCTACGTCGCTCGGACTAGTTCGTTAGCCAAAAAAATTCAACAATCGGAAGCACGTTATTTAACCGGAAGTAGCTGTTTTTTGAGATTTTTCCTACGAGAATGAATTTGTTTTTGAGTTTTTCTACATATATAAATGTAGGATGCTACATTTTGTTTTTTTACGCGCCCTTATAGCTCGCTTCGTTTCCCCAAAACGTAAAATACCATAGAAGTACCCAGTTCAAAACCGTGGATTCTACCGTGAGGTTGGCGTGCGAAGCATGCAATGCATTTTGTATTGAAGATACTCCCAATACGGGGGTTGGCATGCGAAGCACGCAATGTTTTGTGTGTTGAAGATACTCCCAATATTCGGAATGGCGTGCGAAGCACGCAATGCATTGTGTATTGAAGATAAGCCCAATATGAACTAGCGGAATGGGAACTATTATTCAGCACCGTCGTGAACAGACCTATTTCCCAAATTGTTGGTTGAAACCCTAAAACATAGGCCTATAAACTTAATTTTGGAAATTTGCTCAACTCACGTCAGCGGTTCAGCTGCGTGGTAGAATTATTTTGAAATTTTAACACGTTAGGCCTACATTCGATTACAAGCATGTTTTTATATACTTTTTGGGGATTGAAATGGAGTTGCTACCCCTATGTAATAAATATAAATTAACTAACTTCAAACAAGATATTAAGGTAAAATTATGTAATATTATTTTTAAGGGATACAAAAACCTAATTTACAATTTGATTATTTAAGTCAAAGGGATGAAATGGAATAGCTACCCTTAAAATTAAATATTAATCCATACAATTATTTTTTCTACCTTCTCAAAAACTACTCAAAAAATTTTAATAAAATTTCACAATTTACACATTAGCACCAGTATTGTTTTTATATAATATGTTCATTACAAACAGCTATATTTAAATGTGGTGCAATACAATAAATGGGGTACCTCTATACCGGTACAACAAAAATAAATTACAGTAAATTCGTACAAACAATAAAGCTAACATTAATTAATATTAATTTTAACTGATATAAAAAAAGTTTGCAATTCAATTTCTTAAGTCAAAGGTATGAAATAGTATAACTACCCTTAAAATTAAATCAAACAATAGCGAAGCATTGCCGGGTTCGCTAGTTTTATATAACCTAAACCATGTTTCAACCTAACGCAAATTAAAAATACAGCTGTTAAGATTAAGAAGGGAGTTCATTATCAAAAACCAAATATTTGTACTTTTTTTTAACCTTATTTTGTTCTTTAGCTCTTTACGCATAAGAATATGTATAAAACATATGCAAACAAAAGGTTTTTTGTCTTTAAAAAAAATTAAAACAATGACGCTGCACGGCTAAATTTTAACCTTATTTCATCTTTTCAAGTTGCTTCATTGAAACTGATGGACGTATCGTTTGTATTGTGTTTTGTGTTGTTATACACATGTTATATAGTGAAAACTAAAGTGTATGATCAAGCTGGCATGTCTTTGAAAGCCTTTGGTGTTTTATACAAGGATTAGTTTTTTTAGAACAGCTGTTTTGTTACAAACATTGTTTTTGTTTGGAAATGTGTGTTTTGACAAGTGCTGGTCTGTGTTTTGTTACCATAGTTTTTCTGACTACTACATATTATTTTTATTTAGTTTCAATGTGTTACATCTTTTTCAAATTATAAGCTTTGTTTATAATACACTAGCTGACCCGTACGGCGTTGCCCGTGGTTGTTGGTATTTTCAGTCTTTTTGACTTAATTGTAATTCTTTTTAAGTGTTCGTTGAATACCTGTGCGTATTCTACTGTAGTCATGAAAAAAAGTCTACGCTATTTAGGAAAGCACTGAAAATTGTATTCCTGTAAACTACAATCTAACATGAAAAAGCTTTAAATATATCGTTTTAATTTATAGTTTTTACTAAGTTTGACTTTCACTTAATTTCATTGACAATGTTGCGAGCACCTACGGTCTTAGAGGAAGCTACGTATACCAAATTTCATTACAATTCGTTCTTATAGGAATTTTTAGTAACTTTGACCCCCCTCCCCAAACCACCCTAAAATTTCGAATTTCATTTAACCCTTTCTTAGCGAGGGTTTAAATTAGTTGGGGGTCGTAGAAAAGATATTTGAATAACTTTGTAACATCTGCGTTAATTTAGGATGTAACAAACTGGTTCAAATAGAGTTTGTAATTTTAAATGTATAGGCCTAATTAGTATAAGATATATATTGTTTAGTATTTAAATATACAATATACAGTATATTATATCAAAATAAAGCTACGAATGAGATATTTCAATGGCATTTAGTTTAATTCAGATGGTTTGTTTGGTTTTCAATAAAATATGTTTAAACTCGTGTATGTTTATGGTTATGCATGGTATCAAATAATTTGTTTGTTATTATTATTATTGATAGCGAAAATATGTTTTGAAAAGTATTAAAAATTCATAGTTATGATATATTTTATATAAACAATATTTTAAACAGCATATCTCTAAGTAGGCCTATATAGATATTTAATAACCAATGTTTGAGTTGAATTATAATTCTGTAAGCATTTTTCGTTGATTTTTCCTTGTGTTTGTTTATAGTTTTTCAATCTAACCTTAAAAAGCTGTTAGTTTTGAAAAATATTAAAGTGATTATAAATTGCTAAGTAATGTTGCTATGGTAATGATTGTAAACAAACATAACGTGTTGCTAAGCTTTTTATACGAACAGCTGTTTTTGTAAGCTATGGTTTTGAGTTCATACAGTAAAGGCTGTTGAGTTTCTTCCAAATTTGAAACTTTTTCGGGAAACTTTTCAAATTTTTCTTTACGTATAAACCTTCTATGAACTACTGCAAACATTTTAAGACCAAAATTAGCCAAATCGGTCCAGCCGTTCTCGAGTTTTAGCGAGGCTAACGAACAGCAATTCATTTTACTTTCTCCACCCTATACGTAGTATATGGAGAAAGTATTGTTTTCGTAAAAATGTTCGAATTTGAATTTTCAGTTGAATTATCTGTTTTGGTGCTCCCAGAACCCCAAAAAATTGTTTAGTGCAATTATCTGTGTTGGTGCTCCCTGAACCCAAAAATATTTTTAGTGGAATTTTTTGTTTTGGTGCTCCCTGAACCCAAAAAAGTGTTTTTAACGTGGTGTCTGTCTGTCAGTGTGTCAGTATGTATACACGACCAGAGGGGACACTATTGGTCCGATTTTCATGAAATTTGGTATGTAGGTACTAAAACCTAATATCTCCAGGCGTTTTTTTCATTTTTTGGAATTGTAAATTTTTAAGGGTAATTTACCCCTAAAAACCAATAAAAAACGACAAAAATGCAAATTTCTCAAAAACGGCTCTAACGATTTTGATCAAATTTTCAGTATTTATAGTGCTTAAGATGCCAAACAAAATGACACCACCCGCTTTTATCAAAACTTCGGCGTTTCATAATTATGGGGAAATGTTAAAAAATAAACAAGTTTATGTTGTCAATCTAGCATCACGGCGACGGCCGCACGGGGTAGCACAACGGTAACGAGGAAGGCCAGTAATTCAAAGGTCGCGCGATCGAATCCCGCCTGGGACAATAACTTTTTTATACGATTGACGTAGGTAGAATATTATTTTTTTGTTTTGTTCTAAAAAGTAGTAAATAAAATGATTAAAAACAATATTATTTTGACTACAGTAAGTTGGGAGAAAGTTTGTGTCAGTTAACTGATACCGTTTATTTATATATATAAGATATTGAAGATAGTTACTAAAGTGTAACAATTGAAAGTTTGAACATACGTTGCTAGGCAACATAGTCTGAAGGAAGGTTTGTTGTTGTGTTAGTTTCTAATATCCTAGTGTTTTTACTGGGTTTGAAATGGCACCTAGAAAAACATGTGCAAAGCAAAGAGCATTCAACCAAAGTGGTTCTTCAATAAAAAAAAGGCTGGACAGTTTTAATAACGTGCAAGTAAAAATAGTTATTTTGTTTTTATTTTAGTTTTTTGGCGTTTTCCGAAAGTTTGCTTTTTTTTGGACGTGGGAGAAGATATCTCAAGTTGTAGAAGAGATATTGACTTGATTTTTTTTTTTTCAATATTACAATACCTGTAAAGTGGAGTATGGGTTTGCTGTTCCGATAAGTTTAAATATATTCAAAAATAATAATAATCTGAAAATTCCATATTTTTTATTTTTGCAGAGTAAAAATTGCATTGCATGACTTATTTTTCAGAATTAAGTTAAACCCATACTCTACAGCCAGTAATGTTAGGAACAAAATTTTAAAAAAATCAAGTCAGTATCTTTATTACTTTTTGAGCTGCACCTTCCCCCGTAAACTCTTGAAAATGATGGAAACCCACCCCCCAAAGGGGGGGGGGGAGGGGAATTAAAAATTTTCAAACATGTAATTTTTGTCGTAACATAGGCACAATCATATGCCAAAAATTTGAAAACAATATAGCCTATTCAGAAATAAAAAAGTTCATTTTTTATTTGAACTCCCTCCTTAAATCAACTAGGCCTAACTTATACCAGATAAGAAAATTAGAATAATACAAAATCAAAAATAATAAAAAGTAAATGTGTGCGGTCGTGGTACCCCCTTCCGGAACGAAGTTCATCACGCCTTTCCTTCGATTCTTTTACCAGCCTTAGCGGCAACATACACACCTAGGCCGGTGTCCTCCTATGAGTGCCCTGTCCTACGAGCGCCATGTCCATCTAGCGCCCACTCTCGGGTTGACGAGGGTCAGAGAGGGGTTGACAGGTCTAGGAGCTTTCCTACGAGCGCCGCATTTCTGTAGTGGAATAAAAAGTGCAATACCCCCCCCCCCCCCCCGCAAAAGCGGGTCACCGTAATATTACCCCCCCCGGAAAACTACCCCCCCAAGCAGGTTCCTACAATTATACTGTTATCGGTAACATACTGTGACTAAACAGTTTAGGTTAGTCCTCTAGTTTTTTTTTTTATTCTAATTATATCGAAACTTGAGTGTGCGTGACTGGAAAACTGCCCCCCCCTGATCTCCGACGTCAAAATGACGTAGGAACCTGCTTGGTGGGGTAGTTTTCCGAGGGGTAGTATTCCGGCGACCCTTTTGAGGGACATGACCTAATACTGGCATATTAAATTGTTTATACACGTGCTTATAACACGTATGGCACTGCTTACAAAAATTACCGTTTAATTTAGGACAGAATTGAGGTGTTTCATATTTAGGTATCTACAACTTACTAGAAGAAGTGATTCAGTAAATAGCACCTGGTAAAATACCAAATTAAAGATTTGGGAGGTATTTTGTTTAAGAATATTTTTGGAAATAATTTGTTATATTTTTATCATTTTTTTAGTTCTAGTTTTATAAATCCGACAACGGCTATTGAAATAACGTTACTGTAATATTATAAACTATATATCGTTGCGATTATCTATAAGAAAGGTTTTAAATACAAGCATATGGGTCATATTTAAGGAATGTTTTTCGATGTCACTGATCGTGTCAATTCATCGATCA
>JAGFPH010001611.1:55797-71825 GCA_018207615.1 Philaenus spumarius | reverse complement strand
TTACGCGACCTTATAGCTCGCTTGGTTCCCCCAAAATCGATCAAAACGTAAAAGACCATAGAAGTATCTGGTTCAAAGCTATGTGGTGGATTTTACCGTGGGGTTGGCGTGCGAAGCATGCAACGCATTGTGTGTTGAAGATACTTCCAATACGGGGGTTGGCGTGTGAAGTATGCAATGCTTTGTGTGTTGAAGATACTCCCAATATGCGGAATGGCGTGCGAAGCATTTTGCAGCTATTCAGCACCGTCGTGAGTAGACCTATTCCCCAAATTGTTGGTTGAAACCCTAAAACATAGGCCTGTAAACTTAATTTTGGATATTTGCTCAACTCACGTCAGCGGTTCAGCTGCGTGGTCGAATTATTTACTTTTTTACTCTAAGGGTATTCGTATTGGCCTCTCGTAAAAATGATTTTTAACAGTTTAAAAATTAAAACAAACTATGTTGTACACGGTACTGTCGTCGAGGCGTCGCTTTTGTAGTCAAATTACTTTCCAATTTGGCACGGAGGCTTCGAAACATTGCCAAACAAGAGAAGCGATTTGTATATTTCTTTGGCAAGCTGCATTCAATATCAGGTTTTAGATTTAAGTATGTGCAACTTCAGTCAGGTTTTGCTTCAACGAAATCATAACAAAATCGAATGATTAGCCTACTTTTATTTTTGGTACATTTTTTTACTTTTTATGAAAACGTTTATTATTATTACTATTAGAGGGTTGTGTGACCTGCCGCCATGAGGTCCTCTGAGCCCTATGTCCAAGCAGCAGTTAACCCGCCCTTTTCGCGAAACGAACGAGTCCTCGGGGGCCTTCCTCTCGTATGTAGTTGGTGTCAGGTTATCCTTGTCCCAAATATTTCTACCACAGTTTTGCGAGGGCGTCACATTCTCATAGAACATGGAAAGAAGTTGCCTCCTTCTCTCCACAGCCGCGGAATGATGGGTTGTTCTCTAGCAACATCTGGTGGAGGTGAATCTTCAGAGAACTCGTATTTCCCGCCAGTAGACCGACCAACAACTGCCAAGACCCAGCAGTGTTTTGCTTAGATGTCCATCGTGTGCCTGTATCTGACCTCTTACCGTTTTCATCTGTGTAAGTGTTCTGATTGAAAGTTTTTGAAGTGATAACTTCTATTGGCCCGTTGGGCACTTTCGCTTGACTATGTTTCTGAAATTTCGCGACACGCAAACTTTTTGCGTAGACACAAGTCGGAGCGTGAAGAGGGAATAGACGATACATGGTATATAATAATACGTTATTATAATATTAATATATTATAATAATATTATATTATAATAAGTATGCGAAAAGTAGTGACCATTATAATGTAAATATGATTTATTTAGTGACTAATGATTTTGAGTGAGGTATTAGTGTATGCACGCTACATAGAATTCTAAGAATAATTCAATATGTAAGGGATAATTATTATAATTATTATATTTGTGCGTTTTAAGTTTTGTAAAGAAGATTGATTTTTGTCTAACTGAAGTAAGTTTAGACAAAATTTTACATTTTGTACATTTTGACAAAGTAATATTTTACATTGTTTTATTTTACTGTAACTTATTATTACTCACTTAAATATAACAACAAGCTTAGCTTCATATTACAACAATGGAGGTCATACACGTTAATGGAGTATCTATTCCTCACAGAGTAGTTTCTTCTAGGCCAGATGGCCAATGCTTATTCTACTCTCACACCTTCTTTACCTGACAACTCAATGGATATTAGTGTGGAGGAAATACAGTCAGCTTCCCAATCCCAGGTTTCAGATGATGGTCTCCAAATTTCTCAACTTCCAACCCTATCAGAACAGTGTACATTATCATCTGATGCAGTTCGGTCGCATCCAGAACAAATACAAAAAAACGAGGAAACAAATACGAAAGCATTTTTCTAATACAAATCGTGTAAAAGCACATAGGCAAGCGGTAAAAACCCGCTGTCTCAAAATACATAAAGAATCAGCAAAATACTTTAATAATATGTAACATTTGCTGTAGGTAACCATGTTATTGCAATAGCGAACATTGTCCTGCCAGCTAATAGTATATAGACAAGTAAGCTCGTGGAGAGGGAATAGACGATACATAATATATTTTAACACGTTATTGCAATATTATAATTATTATGTTATAATTATTATTATAATAATCATCTGTTACATATTGAATTATTCTTAGAATTCTATGTAGAGTGCATACACTAATACCTCACTCAAAATCATTAGTCACTAAATAAATACTGCTTATATTATAATGATCACTATTTTTCGCATACTTATTATAATTATAATATTATTACATAATAATATTATAATTATAATAATATTACTATATTATAATTATTATATTATAATTATGCAATTTCAAAATATGATATAATATTTTTTGACAATATATTGACTTGTGTAATTTGTTGATCTTTATTCTCCTCTAATATTAATACTGATAAAAATATAAATCGATCATAGAAGTTATCACTTTTAACGTGTGGTCGCACACTCAATGTTTTTTTACGTTTTCTTTCCCATAGCCTCTTGATATTCCTATCATCGGTCCTGGACCCATCGGTGGAGTACCAGCTCCTCTTCGTGCAAGTTTATCTACTATAGAACTTACTTTTATTTGAAAGGTAATTAAACTTCGCGGTGATCTTTTTAAATGTTTGATATTTGCATTATTGAATAAGGAAGAAATCGCAAACTTTCCTTTTGAGTAAGTCAAAGAACAAATTAAAAAACTAAATGATTTCCACATTCGGGCTGTCCTGACCTTTGAAATTACATATTGAGAATGATTTTCTGATCATTATTACTCCAGTAATCTTATTACCCGTTTAACATTGCTCCTATGGGAGTTGAAATTCAAGATGGTGTCTGGGTCTGCCGAGCCTTAAGTTTACAATTCCTGAAAAATGTGTGTTATCCATTTAGTATAGTCTTATGGGCAATTAATAAATTTACTGTGGCAGGTCCAAGAGTAGACTATTTTTCTTATGGTAAGACCTAAGGTCCCCGAGTGGACAATGAGCTCCAAACATGGACCCATAACTCATTTTGGGGTGTCAATAAAAATGTTATATAAAGATTGTTTTTATGTGTTCGCACTCTAATGGCCGCATTTTACGTCCGATTTGGTACACGAGTTGGTTTTTTAAGTCGCTCGAACGAGTTCGTTATCATGACAAAAACTACCAAAAGCACGTTTTTTGACAGGAAATACCTATTTTTAGAGATGTTTCGTTCCTAAATTAAATTTTTTGGGGTTTATCTAAATAAATAAATATGGGTGAATATTCTACATATATTTTTTTATCTTAAAGACTGGCTGGTTGCCCCAAAAGCGATCAAAACGTAAGATACCAAAATTGCACCAGGTTCAAATCCTAGTCGGGGATTTGACCTTGAGGGCAGTTTCTACTCCGAGGCCGATCGCCGGGATGCAAACACGTGTCAGCTGCGAGCGAAGCAATGTAGTCCATAATGCGAGGCCTCAAGGTCAGCTGAGCGTTGTTGGCAGAGGTGCAAACAAATTCTAGTAATATATTTCGTACAAGTAGGCAGCTATTCAGCGCCTTCGTGAGTATACCAATTTCCCAAATGGTTGAAGAACTAAAACATATAAACTTTGGACATTCACTCAACACACGTCAGCGGTGGAATTCTGTCATTCTAACTTGTTCTCGTTGTTTGTTTAGGTGAAAGTGTGGTTTAATTCTAACTTGTTCTCGTTGTTTGTTTAGGTGAAAGTGTGGTTTCAAAATCGCAGAATGAAATGGAGACACAGCAAAGAGTTGAAGTTCCACAGTGGTACCAACTTCCAAGCTAGCGCACTTGTTGACTCCACAAGACCGGACATCAAACCATCTTCCCCTCCTATCCACGAAGAAACGAAAGACAGAAAATAAATATTTGTACAAACTACGCTGTGATTTATTCTTACCTATGTCCTATTTGTTTTTAGTATAAAGGGCTGTTCGAAAAGAATGGAGCGTAAACAAACAGATGTTATAAGAGCATAAACAAAGCATTGATCGTTTGATGCGACGATCAAAAACGAATTGTTGTAATGGCCGAGCGGTCTGTTTAAATCTGCAAATGTCACATCTACGGTGTCTTGTATATTGAGATTTTGTCTTTGTTTTAATTCATACGAATTACAAAATGTAGCCGATGTAAGAACTTATACCGAATTAGTTGTCTAAGCTCTGAAGCTTTCAATTGAATTACACGGACGAAGTTAGGACCAGAGGGTCCTTAAACAACGAGAACAATACATATTTTTGAAAAACGAAACCAGAACAAAATAATGTAAATGCGATGATACAATCCGTATAAATGAAAATGTAAATGCAATGATACAATCCGTATAAAGGAAAATGTAAATGAAATGATACAATCCGTATAAATGAAAATGTAAATGCAATGATACAATCCGTATAAATGAAAATGTAAATGCAGTGATACAATCCGTATAAATGAAAATGTAAATGCAATGATACAATCCGTATAAATGAAAATGTAAATGCAATGATACAATCCGTATAAATGAAAATGTAAATGCAATGATACAATCCGAATAAAGGAAAATGTAAATGAAATGATACAATCCGTATAAATGAAAATGTAAATGTTCGCTTGTTCAAAATCTCAAATCTCCAAAAGTTCTTCACAGATTATTTTGAAATTTTAACACATTACATTCAATTACAAGCATGTTTTTATATACTTTTTGGAAGTTGAAATGGAGTTGCTACCCCTATGCAATAAATATAAATTAACTAAGTTCAAACAAGATATTAAGGTAAAATTATTAAAACTAAAATCGGCCTGGTAGGTCTCCAGCAGGAGGTACTTGTGGAGATCTACCGGTCCTATTTTTGTAAAAATGAAGAATAATGTTATAATTATCAAACAATTATGAAATGTAATTTTCATTTCATCGTTATATTTATAAGGGCAGTTTTTTTATTTTTTTATTTTAGATTACAACCTTATTGATAACTATTTCTGGAGACTCTGTTGTCGTAGGACTTTGTATTAACCCATCTGAAACGGCCGACCCCAGGAGGTTGTTTTTACGTAGTAAAACATAATTTTGTACTTATAACATTTTTATAAATTATAATACAAATTTTAAAAACGATGTAATCCTCATTTAATATTGTATCCTACATGTTTTTTTTTTTTGTCTTGCAGTGACTGTAAAAACAAACTTTATAATAAATGAATTAAACATAAAACAGAATTAAATAACGTTTACAAAATATTATTTTTATTATAGTTTTGAAAGTACTTGACTTACTTAGTATACTGTTGTAATAGAACATCGAGTTATAATGTTTGCTTTGTGTATAATCAATTTTGATTTATTTTTCCTTTAGACATTTTTATCAGGTGATGAACGATAATGATGTAGAAAATGAGTTGGCAAATGTCTATTCCTTGAGTTTTTCAATGTTTTATAATTTATTTATACAGGTCACTTTTTTATATAGTGTATACTTCTTTGTAGACTACGTTCTTAGTGAAGCAAGCTTCGCTGCCAGGGAGTAATTTGCCTTGTTCTTTGCCGTCTATTACTTTGACCGTTACATCTTTGTAAATGGTCCATTAGACCTGTGTATTTATTGGTTGAATTTGTTAAAGTTTATATTTTATAATATACCGTGGTAATAATGATAATGTTTTGATTTATTTAAATTAAACACTGAAGATCTGCAGAAATAGGCTTAAATAGGGTTATAATTTCAAACCAAAAACCTCTGAAATATTCGCAGATAAATATAACGATGAATAGTTAATATTTCATTTTAATTTGTTCATAATAATGACTCTATTTTATTTCAATTAAAACAAACCATACTAAAATCAGCCAAATAGATCTAGAAAAATAGGTATCAGTAGGGTTTTGAAACTAAAATAAAGAAATCTGGAAAACTGCTCTTTTAAGTATAGCAATAGAAAAAATGAACATTACATAATTGTTTGATAATAATGACTATTTTATTTGAATTAAAACAAACCACAATAAAATCAGCCAAATAAATCTAGAAAAATAGGTATCAATAGGGTGTTAAAATAAAACCAAAAAACTGGAAAATGCCCGTATAAATACACAAATGAAAAAAATACTATGTCATAATTTTTTGATAATGACGACTATAGTTTATTTCATTTAAAACAAACCACACTAAAAACGGCCAGGTAGATCTCCAGAAATATGTGTCAATTGGGTTTTAACCTAAAACCAACAAATTTAAAAACTGCTCTTTTAAGTACGGTATAACAATGGAAAAAATGTACATTTCATAATTTTTTGATAATAATGACTATAGTTGATGGGTAATGCGATTGATTTAACACCGTGGCAACAGCGAATGGTTTTTCTAATCTATTTGTTCAAATTGGAATTGGTAAAAGAAAATTATAATTGCTTGAAAGGGCTTATTACACAGAAACCAGTGTTTGAAGTATGATTGATTCAGATTGATGGTAACACAAGTTGAATAATTAGCATTTATAATAAACCATTTATAATTAGGTTGGTTGTCATGTTTATGTAATAATTAATTATTTAATGTTACAGTACCTTAAATATGGCGACGTGCCATCCTTGCAGTTTTTATCTTGAAATACACAACACACGCGTGAACAGCTGTTCGAGACGCACAATAAAGTAAAAAATAAGTCACAAACACATAGTAATACAGTTTATAGTTCACACTTATTACCAAACTTGACAAAAATTATATACAATTAAGAGTTCACGTGGTAAAGACACGTTACGGTATGAAAAACCTACCATAGACTCTGTATGGTTTTGTGGTATTTAATAAAGAACGAATTTGTGATGATTCACTGACAATGTCCTTATTTAAGGAATTGAAGACTGTATAACTGGACAGTCGAAATAATAAAAACTTAACATAAAAAAGTAACTATAACTTTGTAACTATTTTATATGATCTGCGTGCGGTCAAAGCAAGAAGCCATCTACCACCGTACAATAAAACGGAACTCGAGAGAGGGGATGTTTTGATAATTATTCTGTTTGAACTGGCAAAGTCAATATTAAATAAAGATTTCGATACTGAACATACCCCCGACTATAAACCAACGGTTTATCAAGTCGATGAAGTGAAGAGCTGATGAATGATGGATGAAGATGATATAGCTGATAGAAATAACTTGAAGAAAATTTCGAAGATAAATTGAGAAGAATGTATAACTTAATGTTTCTCGAGTAACAGAGAATGTCTAGTTACTGAGAGGTAAGCTGAAAAGTTTCACGGCTGGGCGTGTGAACACTCCATCTTTGGTCTTTATGGTGGCGACACGAACGACTCCATCTTCTCCTGGAGATGTAGACAGAACACGTCTAGTAAGCCAACAGAGAGGTTTGACATTAGAATCCTGAATTAGCACTAAATCACCAGGCTGTAGATTTGGTGTACAACGATTCCATTTCAGACGTTGTTGTAATGTATGAAGATATTCAAGATGCCACCTCTTCCAGATTTGCTGTAAGAAGCATTGAACAAGCTGCCAATGTTTTAATCTATTTAAAGGAATTTGTTCATAAGCTGGTTCCGGCAAAGCGGTGATCGGTCGTCCAATGAGGAAATGTGCAGGCGTTAAAACGTCTAATTCGTTAGGATCTGCTGAAAGAGGAGTTAAAGGTCTTGAATTGAGAATGCCTTCAATTTTTGTAGCTAATGTAACGAAGTCCATGAGATAAAGTTTTTTATTACCTATTGTTCTAAGAAGGTGTGTTTTGACACTTTTGACTGCACTTTCCCAGAGTCCACCTTGATGCGGAGCGGCTGGAGGCAGGAAATGTAACTTGATTCCATGCAATTTTGTAAATCTATCTATGGTCTCCTTGGAGAGAGGTTCATTCAGCACGGTTAGAATAATTTTCTTAAAGTTGTTTGAAGCTCCGACAAAGTGAGTCCCGCAATCGGAATACAAATTGGAGCAAAGTCCACGGCGTGACACAAAACGTGTGAGAGCGTCAATGAAAGCTTGAGTAGAAAGATCAGTAGCGACCTCAACGTGGATTGCTTTAGTAGCGAAGCAAACGAAAATGCATAAGTAGACTTTGACTTCTTGAGCACGACGCAAAGTGTGGATTTTGACAATGAATGGACCGCAGTAGTCGCATCCAGTATTGATGAATGGTTGAGAAAAGGTAACTCGTTCACGCGGTAAGTCTCCCATCAAAGGAGGACGAGAAGTTGGTTTAAGTTTAAAACAACGAAGACATTTGTGTATCTGTTTCCTAATGGTGCTCCGTGCTGAAAGAATCCAAAATTTCTTAGAAATGACTGATTGTAGCAGTAGTGGTCCTGCATGAAGAAACAAACAATGGTAATGATCAATGATTAAGAATGTAATGTGATGATTCTTCGGTAAAACTGCAGGATGTTTAGTAGTGTAGTTCAATGAAGAAAATTTGATTCTTCCACCCACACGTAGAATGCCGTTGTGATCAAGAAAATGTGACAACGAAGCCAAGCGTGAACAACAAGATGTAGGGTTTGTGTTTAAAAGTTGAATTTCTTTTGAAAAATGTGATTTTTGCACCAGTTTGATTAATTGTAGTTCTGTAGATTGTAGTTCTGTAAGATTTACTGGTCCGGTCACTCTTGATGCAGTGCGGACGTTATGACAAAATCTTAGAACATATGACATGACGTATAAAGTTTTTGACCACGAAGAAAATTTGGACAGTATGTTCCATTCAGTTTGAAATGACGCTAAACAAATTGGAAGTGAATTTGAGCGGAGTTCAGGGACAGTGTCCAAAACCTGTGAAGGTGATTTTGGCCACTGAGGGTCTGAAAGTTTAAGCTATGAAGGCCCCGAAAACCATATATGATGGTTGAGAAGTGCGGAAAGAGATAGACCACGGCTGGAACAATCAGCAGGATTGTTGCCAGATGGAACATGTGACCAACAATCAGTTGGCGTCCAATCTTGAATTTGACTAACGCGGTTGGCGATATAAACCTTAAGTTTATATGGTGGAGTAGTGATCCAAGCTAATGTGACCATGGAGTCACACCAACATTTGATGATGTCGATAGAACACCGAGTAGATACAAACTGAAGGCAATAGTGCATCAACTTGGCGAGCAAATGAGCACCGCAAAGCTCCAATCTAGGAAGTGATATGCGCTTGAGAGAGGCTACCTTAGATTTGGCTAAAAGTAGCTGCGTATTGACAATGTTGGTTGAAGTAGTCGTCCTAATTTAAATGACGGCGGAGTAACCTTTATCCGAAGCATCGCAGAAGCCATGGATCTGGATGTTCGTTGATTGATGAAGATTGATGCAACGTGAAATAGAAATGTTTTCCAAGTGAGGCAACTCTTGAACGAATTTCCTCCAAGCGGAATTGATGACCTCTGGAACGGGTGAATCCCAATTAATCCCAAGGGTCCAAAGGTGCTGCATGAGGCACTTAGCAAAAAATGTCGTAGGCGACAGAAAACCACAAGGATCATATATTTGTGCTATGGTAGACAAAATAGATCGTTTTGTAGGTGAATGATCCAGACTTGGTAGCTGGATGGTAAACGAGAAAAGGTCGTTCAAAGGTGTCCATTTCAAGCCGAGTATATTGAACAACGGTTGATCTGGTGAGCGAAAATAAAGTGGCACTTCCCGATGTTCCTGAGTGATATCAGCGAGAAGTTCTGAGCAATTAGATGTCCACTTGCGGAGCTGAAACTGTCCTTTTGAAAGAAGTTCGATGAGTTGATGTTGAAGTTCTAGCGCAGTGAATGTCCTTGCTTCCAGTGATGATGTCATCCACGTAAATGTGACTAAGCAAAGCTTCAGCAGCCAACGGAAAATTGTGACCTTCGTCTTGAACGAGTTGTCGCAAAGTGCGAATAGCTAAATATGGCGAACTTTTCAAGCCATAAGTGACCGTATTAAGTTTGTATGTGGATAAAGGGTCACATGGATTTTCCCTCCATAATATTAATTGAAAGTTTTGATCATCAGGATGAATCAAAATTTGACGATACATTTGTTGTATGTCAGTAGAAAACACGATATTGTGTGTGCGAAATTGTAAAATGACTTCACAGATATCCGTTTGTAATTTAGGACCTGCGAACTGAATGTCATTTATTGACAAACCGGAAGTAGTTTTGGAACTACCATCAAAGACCACTTGAAGTTTTGTAGTGCTACTAGAAGTTTTAAACACTGCATGATGCGGCAAAAAATAATGTGCGGCATCTGGAACTTGAGTAGGTAAGAGCGACATGTGATTAGACTTTAAATATTCAGACATGAAAGCAGAATATGCAACTTTCAGTTCCGGTTTATTAGCAAATTTATTTTCCAAATATGAAAAACGACGCTTTGCAGTATTAAAGGAATGATTGAGGATCTTGTGCGAAAGGAAGTGACACGATGTATCTGCCGATAGCGTTGCGTGTAACCGTAGAATTGTAGTGATTGTCACAAGCGAGTTCTTCTTTAGAAGTTTTCGTTGAAACAGGAACATCTTCGAGTGTCCAAAATTTCTGGAGTAGGTTGTGTAAGCTCATGTCCGATGTGGTGAGCAGAGAAATATTGTTTGAATGATATGACGCTGTAGGAATAGTTCCTATCAAACAATAACCGAAGATGGTTTCAATTGCTGTTGGTAAGCCGGCACCTAGCTGTATTGTGTGATTGCGCAATGCGAGACCGAACAAATCGGCTCCAATAATAATTGAAATTGTCGGACTATTATTGAAATTAGGGTCAGCGAGAGAAATTTGATTTAACTTCTATTGCAGTTCAGGTAACTTGGCAAAAAACGGTAAATTAGCTTGAATTTGCTCAACAACAATTACTTCGTGAGATTCTTTAAACAGTTGACCGTTGAGTGTGTAAATATTTAATTTACCTGTACCAATGATAGGTGTTGACAGTGCAGAAATGCCATGTAATAAAATGGTAGAAGGAGTTATCTGTAACCCTATTTTATTTGCACATTGTTTTGTGATAATTGTTGATTGGCTTGCGGAATCTAGTAAAGCAGTACAGGTTTGCGGTTTATTAACATGAGTTGAAAGATTAACTAATGCTGTACATAGCAAGGTTGATTGAAAATGATTTAAAGACCCTGTGTTCGACAGAACAGATATTGATTCATTAAAAGTCTTATTGTGGGCAGGAAGCGGAAATCCTCCCGAACTATTATCCGAGCCCATATGACTTTTACGTCAGCTGGGATTATTTTCACTAGCTGTATCAACCTTTCGGTTAAAATGAAGTAACGTATTGTGTTTCTTTTGACAAGTTTTACATAATGATTTCGACATACAATTAACTGTGAGATGTGTACCAAAACAATTTATGCACAATTGTAATGTTTTAATTTTGTCATATCTTTGATTAGGTGACAAATTATTAAAATCAGGACAAGAAAATAGTTTATGAGAATCCTTGTTACAAATTAAACCCAGATCAGATCTGGATGCTGAAGTATGAAATACAGATCTTGACATTTTCATTGGTGATTTACCTTTGACAGGTGCAGTTGCAATGTCCTTTTTGACAAAAGGTTTAAAATTAACATATGGCTTGTTTATTGTCTCCAATGGTAAAGCATCTTCTAAATGTGCACACTCAGTCTTTAAGAAATTAATTAATTCTTGAGTTGTGGGTAACCGTCGAACGGTTTTGCGTGAGCTTTCAAAGCGTTGACGAGTGACGTCATCAAGTTTTCTTAATAAAATGGTAACTAGAGTAAATTCATTTTGAATGTCATAACCTAATACAGTTAAAGCTTGTGAATTACCATGAAATATATCTATGTACATATTGACGTATTTCTGGTAATGAATGATGCTTAAGGGAAGGCATGTCAATAATTTTTGATATATGATAATTAACCAATCTGCGAATATTTTGATATCTATCGCATAATGTATCCCAAGCAATGTCATAATTTTCGGGCGTTATAGGTAAATTTTGAATTAGATTTAAAGGTTCACCAGATAAACATGAAATTAAATATGAAAATTTCTCAACAGCAGTTAAAGATTGATTTTGATTAATACTATTGCCAAACGTATAGTAAAAGGTTGTCCACTCATTTAAACTGCCATTAAATTGTTTTAACTCCAATTTTGGTAAGTTGACAGAAACATTAACTTGTTCTGTGGTCTGTGTATTATTTGCACTAATTGGCTCTTCCCGGGTGGGGAATACATTTTTAAGAATAGAATTTATTTCTACAACAATGTCTGCTATTTCATCTTGCAATTTACAAGCTTCTGTTTGATCGAATCCATCCAGATCTTCATCGCAAGAAACTTGATCAAATAATTTATCAAACGCACTTGATTTTTTTTGTGCCTCTTTATTAAATCTGTAAGTTTATTTTTTAGCACTAAATTTAAACTATCGGTTCCAGATTCACATATTGCTTGTATATGTGATAAAACCTTAAGAAGCCTATTCTTTGTAACGGTAGATTGCCTTACAAAAGTGGCAAAACGCATTTTGACAATAAACTATAGTCACTATATTTGAGGTATAAGTTTGATAAAATTATAAAAATTGGATAAATAATAATCGAAATTAATAATAAGAGTTGCTTATTATCAATTAACAATGAAATAAAATGATTACAACCTCCAAACGATAAGTAAAACCATTACAACAACTTGAATCTACAATTGACAGCTGTCAAATAAAGTTTACAAATATCCCGCTAGGGATGACTGCAGAATGAATAATAATTCGACTTTAGAAGCAGAAGCGCTGTTGTAGAAACTTGTGCGTGAACACGATTGCGCAGTAGACCAAAATTACAAATGGCGACATTTGATGAAATGTGATAACTGTATTCCAAAATTAAAATAAATTAAAAACCTAATTCCAAAGCGAGATTCAATAGATCCAGCCTCCGAGGGACCAAATGATGGGTAATGCGATTGATTTAACACCGTGGCAACATCGAATGGTTTTTCTAATCTATTTGTTCAAATTGGAATTGGTAAAAGAAAATTATAATTGCTTGAAAGGGCTTATTACACAGATACGAATGTTTGAAGAATGAATGATTCAGATTGATGGTAACACAAGTTGAATAATTAGCATTTATAATAAACCATTTATAATTAGGTTGGTTGTCATGTTTATGTAATAATTAATTATTTAATGTTACAGTACCTTGAATATGGCGACGTGCCGTCCTTGCAGTTTTTATCTTGAAATACACAACACACGCGTGAACAGCTGTTCGAGACGCACAATAAAGTAAAAAATTAATTAAGTCACAAACACATAATAATACAGTTTGTAGTTCACACTTATTACCAAACTTGACAAAAATTATATACAATTAAGAGTTCACGTGGTAAAGACACGTTACGGTATGAAAAACCTACCATAGACTCTGTATGGTTTTGCGGTATTTAATAAAGAACGAATTTGTGATGATTCACTGACAATGTCCTTATTTAATGAATTGAAGACTGTATAACTGGACAGTCGAAATAATAAAAACTTAACATAAAAAAGTAACTAAAACTTTGTAACTATTTTATATGATCTGCGTGCGGTCAAAGCAAGAAGCCATCTACCACCGTACAATAAAACGGAACTCGAGAGAGGGGATGTTTTGATAATTATTCTGTTTGAACTGGCAAAGTCAATATTAAATAAAGGTTTCGATACTGAACAATAGTTTAGTTTATTTAAAACAAACCGCACTAAAATCGGCCTGGTAGATCTCCAGAAATATATATCAATAGGGTTTTAACCTAAAACCAAAAAAAATTGGAAAAGTGACCTTATAAGTACAAAATAAAAAAATTTACATTTCATAATTTTTTGATAATGATGACTATATAATATGTTTTTATTTTGTTTAAAACAAACTGCGCTAAAATCAGCAAGGTAGATCTCCAAAAATAAATATCAATAGGGTTTTACCCTAAACCAAAAAAATAATTTTTAATTTCATAATTTTTTGATAATGATGACTATAGTTTATTTCATTTAGAACAAACCGCACTAAAATCAGCGTGGTAGATCTCTAGACATAGATATCAATAGTGTTTTAACCTAAAACAAACAAAAAACTGAAATAGCCCCTTTATAAGTACACAAATAAAAAAATTCAAATTTCATAATTTTTTGATAAAAATTTCTGTAGTTTATGTCATTTAAATCAAATCGCACGAAAATCAGCCGGGTAGATCTCCAGAAGTAGATAAAAATTAATAGGTTATAACCAAAAATAATTTAAAAAGCGCCCTTATAAGTACACCAATGAACAAAATTTAAATTTCATAAATTTTTTTTGATAAAAATTACTGTAGTTTATGTCATTTAAAACAAAACGCACTAAAATTGGCTGGGTAGATCTCCAGAAATAGAAATCAATAGGGTTTCAACCTAAAACCACAAAAACTAAAAAAGCACCCTTATAAGTACACCAACAAAAAAAAATTACATTTCATAATTTTTTGTTAATAATGACATTTTCTGTCACTTAAAACAAACCGCACTAAAAATCGGCCGGGTAGATCTCAAGAAATAGATATTAATAGGGTTTTAACCTAAAACCAAAAAAAACTCAAAAAGTGCCCTTATAAGTGCACTAATGAACAAAATTTATATTTCATAATTATTTGATATTAATGACTGAAGTTTATATCATTTAAAACAAAAAACACAATAATATCGGCCGGGTAGATCTCCAAAAAATAGATATCAATAGGATTTTAACGTAAAACAACAAAAAAAACTCAAATAGCACCCTTATAAGAACACCAATGAAAAAAATGTATGTTTCATAATTTTTTTGATAATAATGACTGCAGTTTGTGTCATTTAATTAAAACAAATCGGACTAAAATCGGCTTGGTAGATCTCCAGAAATAGATATCAATACCATTTTAACGTATAACCAAACTCAAAAAGCGCCCTTATAAGTACACCAATGAAAAAAATTACATTTAAAAGTTTTTTGATAAAAATGACTGTAGTTTATGTCATTTAAAACAAACCGCACTAAAATCGGCCGGGTAGATATCCAGAAATAGATATCGATAGGGTTTTAACCTAAACCCAAAACAACTCAAAAACCGCCCTTATAAGTACAACAATGAAAACAATTTACATTTCATAATTTTTTGATAATAATGACTAAAGTTTATGTCATTTAAAACAAACCGCACTGAAATTGGCCAGATAGATCTCCAGAAATAGATACCAATAGGGTTTTAACGTAAAACCTAAAAAACTCAAAAAACGCCCTTATAAGTACACCAATGAAAAAAATGTACATTTAATAATTTTTTGATAATAATGACAACATTTTCTTCCAAGTAAAACAAACAGCAATAAAATCGGCTCGGTAGATTTTCAGAAATAGCTATTAATAGGATTTTAACATAAGACTAAAAATATTCAAAAAGTGAACTTTTTAATATGCTCAAGAAATAAAATTGACATTTCATATTTTTTTTATATTAATGATAACATTTTCTGTCATTTAAAACAAACAGCACTAAAATCGGACCGGTTGTTATTCAGAAATAGCTATCAATAGGATTTTAACATAAAATAATAGAAATCAAAAAGTACCCTTTTAAATATGCCCATGAAATAAAATTTACATTTCATAATTTTTGATAATATTAACAACATTCTCTGTAATTTAAAAAAACAGCACTAAAATCGGCCAAGTAGATCTTCAGAAATAGCTATCAATAGAATTTTAACATAAGAGCCAAAAAACTCAAAAAGTGCCCTTTTATATATGCCCATGAAAAAAATTGACATTTCATAATTTTTTGATAATAATGACAACATTTTCTGTCTTTTAAAACAAACAGCACTAAAATAGGCCAGGTAGATCTTCAGAAATAGCTATCAATAGGATTTTAACATAAAAGCCAAAAAACTTTAAAATTGCCCTTTTAAATATGCCCATGAAATAAAATTGACATTTCATAATTTTTTGATAATAATGACTATATTTTCTA
>JAGFPH010001611.1:11856-29387 GCA_018207615.1 Philaenus spumarius | reverse complement strand
TCAGTCATTCATTCAGTCAGTCAGTCAGTCATTCAGTCAGTCATTCATTCAGTCAGTCAGTCAGTCAGGACAAAGTTGCTTATACTAATCTTATTAAACGAGCAATTCTTGTATATTTGTATATAAATTTATTTCGGGGATCTCGCTAACGGCTCTAACGATTTGGATGCAAATTTGCATATAGGGGTTTTCTGAAGTCAGGAATCGAATGCACTAGGTCATATGTCTGCAAAAATGCGCCAAGTAGCTCTTTTCGCCTATTTAAACTCTGATTTTTTTTATGTACCACCTTTGAAGTCACTAAGTAGGCGATACATTATAGATACAATCCAGATGTTTTACAAACAGATGTTAATCTGTTAATTTTAGCTCCAGATGTTTATATACTATTTAACAAACATAAAGCATTGACAATGAATCAGGTGGTATAATTTGCAACTTATTTCTTTGGCTCTAGGGCCGAGGGCCAGTTGCCTAAAAACTTTGACGAGGGTAATTTGACAACCAGAGGCTTGGCGGAGCGAGGGGCAGCCGGCTAGGGATCAGTGACCTGTTCTACTGTGCGGTGGGTGTGGGGGTGGAAAGGTTTTAATTATCGTTTATGTATTCCGATAACAGTATGATTATAATATTTATATAATTATAATATTTCGTCGTATTATCACTTTATATAATTAGAATAAAAAAAAACTAGAGGACTTACCTAAACTGTTTAGTCACAGTATTTTGCCGATAACAGTATGATTATAATATTTGTATAATTATAATATTTCGTCGTATTATCACTTTATATAATTATAATTAAAAAAAACCTAACCTAACCTAACCTAACCTAAAACTCTTCTATAGAAATTAGTTTAGAGTCGTACTCTATGCATTTAATCTTACCCCTCCCCTGAATCACTTCCGCTCTGGGGAGTCGACTGGCCCTCGGCCCTACCTGGCTGTTTTGACAGTTTATGACCCCCACGGCAAAAGATCGGCTGGCCCTCGCTCCGTTTTCCTATTTCTTTATTCAAACACAGTCAAAAGGTCATCTAGTCATCTGGGATGTACATGCAGCGACACCGATTTCCAGTAAGATCTGCATTTGCCATGACAGTTCCCAAATCTCAAGGTCAAACATTCGAATTTGTCGGCGTGGACTTAAGATCATCAGTTTTCATGCATGGCATGTTATATGTAGCATTTTCCAGAGTTAAGCGACCAACTACGTTAAAAGTACGTCTTTCAAATGAAAATCCTCGACATACCCGCAATATAGTATGGAAAGAAGTATTTGGTTAAGATCCGATTTAGTCATGATAAAACTGAGTGTATTCAAATATATACGTAGTAATAGATCAAGTGTAAAAGATTGCTACAATATTGCAGATATTATATTCTAATTAAATGTTAAACTAATTGCACTCATGTTTTTATTTAATTTTAATAAACAGTTCATATGTACGTACGATCGAAAAACACTCATATTTATTCAGTATGTGATTCGTATTTACATAAATTTTCCTAAAAAAAATTAATAAAAAAATATATACTGAGCGATGCTTGGTCGTCCAGGTACTACATCAATATACTACTGTTTACAGTTCATTATTAGATTGTAAAATGCAATTAAGTTGGTTATCTATGGCTTAACACAATTTTGTGCCACCATTGTTTTCTTGTAACATTTTACATTGACATCGGCGTCATCGATTAGTTTCAATTCAATATGACGGATCCAAGATGGAAGACAAAAATAAAAAATCAACCATAAAGCAGATTTTTGTAAATTATTTACAACCACATTTCTTTTCGACTCAAAATACCTCTTATACAGTTTACAGGGTGGATGAAAAGTCTGAGAGTACAATAGGACTAATGGGGGGGATGGGGAGAGAGGGGCAGTATTCTACGAGGAATAAAGGGGGGGGGGGTATTTATGTAAAAAGGCTTCAAATATTCAAATACCGTATTTCAAATACATTTTGTTACATATTATTATAAATAAAACAGCTGATTTGGATCAAAACCTTAACACAATTTTAGGTTAGGTATATCCTGAACAACAAACATTCATGAAAGCATTTATATTTATTCACTTCGCGTAGCAACTTACACTTCGCAAATTTACAATCGGTTAAGCTTTTTAACAACTAACGGCGTTTTTAGGTTAGGTGTATATCGCTCTATTATATAAAACATTCCTGTCATTCACACAAAAAACCTAGCCCTACTGCGCATGCGTCAGGATCCTTTGTTACCTTCCGCTACAGATACACTACATTTACTTTGATCAGACTATAACAATGTGTAGCACTACGGTACTTGCTTCAGCCTTTAAACGCATTACAAGGCCATAAAGCATACCCTGACTATTGTGGTAAGAGGGTGGAAGTAAAGATAACAGTGGTTGACTCGCTTTAAAGCTGACAGTATATGACTAGTTATCTGTTATTCATTTTACCAACGGACGTATGCAAAGTGTTCGTCAAACTGAGTTGAAGGGTTATTGAAAGATGAAGTCGGCTGCAGAAAAGCGAGATCTACTGAAAGTTCGGTGAAAGATGAATTACTTTCGGAAAAGGCCTACGTAAGATTTTGTTTCCAACGTCCAGTTGAATCGATTGTTCAGCCCATTTGTCGTTGTACCTTGAGATATCCAAACACCAAATTCTTCTTTTACACAACAAATTGCCTACTTTGAGGCTAGCGTCTGCTAATTGCTCTGATTCTGTTAATGTCGGAAAGTGTCTGCCTTTGGGATCAAAGCTTTCGTCCGAACAGCTGATCAAAGCGCGATGAAGTTCCCAAACAGGTGATACACATCGGCCGTCGGTAATGTGATAAATTAGTAGTGAAGGATATTTAACAGTAGGGTTAGGTCTAATGCTTTGATAGTGTTTGTTTTTACAGATATGTTTACATTTCGTGCGACCTCACGCTGTGTTCCCGGAAGCCGCCGAGCGAAAGGGGAGGGCGCCCGGAGTGATTTAGAGGAATGCAGAGTGGGTATTTAATGACATGATCGAGTAAATATCTGAAGGGTTTTGTAAAATAATATTATTATCAGGATGACTGCGATGTGTACCAAACAAAGTTGTTACATAAAAAATATATTTGTGAGGCTGCTTTTTATATTTTTAACAAGTGAAACTTACATCCGTAGAAAAACGTATAATTTAACTATTTTTACTTTCTCACTATACTATAGTATAGAGAAAGTATAGTGATCGCAAAAAAAATTGATGTTGAGATTTTTGTGGAAATATCCGTTTTGGGACCCCCTGAGTCCAAAAAAGTGGTTTGTACAAAATGTACGTCAGTATGCATACAAAGCTAAAGCAAAAACTATTCGATCAATTTCAAACAAATTTGCACCAGACATGTCAAGTAGGCCTGTATAGATGCACGAAAAACAGTTTTGAAAATTTTTGAAAAACAACCCCCTTTTTGGCAAAAAAAACCCCAAAAAATCTGTTATTATTTTTTTATAAAAAACGGCTCTAACGATTTTGATAAAGTTTGGCTTATTTGTAGCCTTTAATGTACCCTACCATATGCAAAAAACCGCATCTTTCTAAAAATTCTCGTTTAACTAATAATAATAATAATAACTGAGTTTTGGGGTTTTTTTGGCCATAAAGGGGGTTGTTTTTCAAAATGTTTCAAAACCTTTTTTCGTGCATCTATAAAGGCCTAATTGACGTGTTTGGTGCAAATTTGTTCGAAACCGATCGAATAGTTTTCTCTCTAGATAATAATAATAATATTTATTAGTTAATCTCCAACTTTAATAAAAAATCACCTCTCCTACCCCACCATACAACAAGTCACAGTGAATCTGTTAAATAATTTAATTATGTTTGTGAGAAAGTATGTGCCAGTTCATGGTACCGTTTATTTATAGTAGGATGGGAATATTTTGATTTATAGATGTTTAAGTTGGCAGACCTTTTATTTATATTTGAAGCAAACAGTCTTAGAGTTGGTGATAAAATAAAACAACTGATTTGGATAAAAAGTTTAACACTTTGACAAGATCTGTGTTTTAATTTACTGTATTCGCTGGTTTAACCGTTAAATATATACTGGGTGTCCCACGAAGAGGTCCCTGTTTTTGAATTGATATGACAGACGTATAGAGCGCGCTACAGACTTGAAATTCTACAGTCGTGACTAACACATATGTAAAAAAAATACCCCTGAGTATCAGTTAATTCTGACTGATCCAAACAAAATGGCGGAAAAACAAAAAAACAACAAAATCTGCAATCGTATTTTAAGGGTAAACCTACTTTTATTTAGAATAGGAACAGCTACAGCTGTTAAGACTATTTTAAATCTATCAGCTGACTGCGTGTATCCACAACAATGAACATATTTATTTGGTAATAAACATTGGCATTTGTTATTAAGTTGCATTGTAAAGTGTCTTATGTACCATGCCGTTTTCAACTGAGCAAAAAGTGAAATGTTGTTCCTGGGCTATTGCCTTTGAAAATGATTATCAAGCAATAAGGTGTTTTAGGGAAAGGTACCCAGGTGTAGTTCCACCGTCAAGGAAATCTATTCGTAAGTGGAAGACTATCCTACTAGAAACGGGGTCAATACAAAAAAAAATACCATAGATCCTCCAACATAGAAAATGAAGAAATCGTATGTGCTGCTTTCATGGAATCTCCAAATACGCCTAATTCAGTAAGAAAGGTGGAATCTGCTACAGGGATACCGAAGTCATCTGTCCAAAGGTATGCCAAAAAGAACAAAATCAAACATTATAAAACTCATTTAGTTCACGGACTGCTTGAAGATGATCCTGACAGACGATTGGAATTTTGTTCGAAAATAATTGAAAAGACTGACGTAGGTAGCAAATGGCATGAAGGGATCGTGTTTTCAGATGAAGCGACATTTTATCGAACAGGAACTGTAAACAGGCATAATTGTCATTACTATAACACAAAAAATCCACATATCTTACAAGAAGAGAAATTAAAATCAACAGGTATAACAGTTTGGGCTGCTGTTACCAAGGATGGTGTTTTGTCGTATGACATATCCCGACAAACAATGACTGGAGAAAGGTATGCATCAGTTTTAAGCAATCACATAGTTCCTCATCTCTCTCAGCCTGAGATGAAAGACGTTTTTTTCCAACAGGATGGAGCTCCTCCGCATTATGCTAATGTGGCCAAAGCAGTTTTGGACCAAAATCTTCCTAACCGTTGGATAGGTCGTGGCAGCAGCTTCATGGACTGGCCCCCAAGGTCTCCAGACTTGACTGTTTGTGACTTTTATCTGTGGGGCTTTTTGAAGGAGAAGGTTTATTGTCATAACATTGCGACAGACGATGAACTAATGAGGTTGATCGAAGAGGAACTGTTGTTGATACCTCGAGAGTTGTTCAGCAAAGCGTATGACTGTTTTCTATTTCGTTGTCATCAGTGCATTGCGATCGCTGGACATCAGTTTGAATAAGGTTTATGGATCAAATAGATTTAATTTATTTATGAGTTACTTATATCTTTAATTCCCTAACGTTGTTTAGTGCTTAGTAACATCGTTAAAATTCAACAATTATGTTGTAACACTTAAGCAAATAAAACTATTTTAACGAAAAGGTACTATTTCTTTGATATCCCGCCATTTTGTCCTAATGTTTCAGAATTAACTGATACTCAGGTGTATTTCTTTTACATTTTATGTGTATGTTAGGACTGTTGAGTTTCAGGTTTGTAAAGTGTTCGGTGCATCTAATATATTAATTCAAAAATAGGGACCTCTTCGTGGGACACCCGGTATATAAAAACAGTACGCAATAATGTGATATGTACTCATAGATGTTAAATATACATCAAAACCTGATTTGAAAATTTTATGTTCGTTCGCGAGTTATGAGTAAGAAACTGGCTGAAAACGGGATTTTTAGAGTTTATTGGTGCTTAGCTAATTTACGTAGATTAAAAGATTTACATAGATCGATTTGGGCGGAACTTGCTGTGCTTTTTTGAGTCATGGAACCCGGATCTAAACTCGTTTTTTAAATTGCGTTTAATGGTGAGGTACGATATTTACCCGATAGTCCTTTTATTTATTGAATCACATTTGCGAACAAAGTCGTAGGTACCAGCTAGTACTGCAATAGATTGCCATTTTACTTTTTCACTATACTATAGTATAGAGAAAGTATATGATCGCAAACAAAATCGATGTTGAGATTTTTGTGGAAATATCCGTTTTGGGACCCCCTGAGTCCAAAAAAGTGGTTTTTACAAAATGTCTGTCTGTATGTATGTCTGTATGTATAAAAAGCTAGAGAGAAAACTATTCAATCGATTTCAACCAAATTTGCATCAGACATGTCCAGTACGCCTGTATAGACAGGCCAAAAATTGATTTTTGGGGGTTTTTTGGTCTTAAAGGGGGTTGTTTTTCAAAAATTTTCAAAACCTTTTTACGTGCATCTATAAAGACCTAATTGACGTGTTTGGTGCAAATTTGTTCGAAATCGATCGAATAGTTTTCTCTATAGATAATAATAATAATATTTATTAGTTAATCTCCAACTTTAATAAAAGTATACAAAGCTAGAGAGAAAACTATTCGATCGATTTCAACCAAATTTGCACCAGACATGTCCAGTAGGCCTGTATAGATGCACTAAAAAAGGTTTGGACAATTTTTGGAAAACAACCCCTTTTTGGCCAAAAAACCCCCAAAAAATTAGTTATAATTTTTTATAAAAAAACGGATCTAACGATTTTGTTAAAATTTGGCTTATTTGTAGCCTTTAATGTGCCCTACCATATACAAAAACCCGCATCTTTCTAAAAATTCTCGTTTAGCTAATAATAATAATAATAACTGATTTTTGGGGGTTTTTTGGCCATAAAGCGGGTTGTTTAAAAAAAAATTCAAAACCTTTTTACGTGCATCTATAAAGACCTAATTAACGAGTTTGGTGCAAATTTTTTCGAAATCGATCTAATAGTTTTCTCTCTAGATAATAATAATATTTATTAGTTAATCTCCAACTTTAATAAAAAAACTCTCCTACCCCACCCTACAAGTCACAGTGAATCTGTTTAGTAATTTAAATGTGTTTGTGAGAAAGTATGTGCCAGTTCCTGGTACCGTTTATTACTTGTAATTTACAACTTTTTGTACATCCTACCTTAACACCTAATAAGGGGAAACATCAATGTACAACAAAATAATAATTTAAGTAATATTTTCTGCATTAAACAAACGCGAAATTAAACCTCTTAAACTCGATGATTGATTTGGCTTCGGCCACACGCCTAGAGTACAAATTTGATACTCACGCTTAGCCACAGGCCATGAGTCCCAAATTGGTACTCACTATAAAAAATGTATTTTTGAGAAAAATCAGCCAAACATTTATTTAGCTATAATAACTAAACTATATATAACAAAATTTAATTTAAAAAAAAGCGTGGCCCAAGGGTCAAGATGCTTAAACAGCGAAGCAGTCAACCTGTTAATACAAATAATCGGTCAGTGAGTTTAATCTACAACGGAATTAAATTAGAAATCATTTTCGTAATTTATTGTTATGTGAGGCTCTGCTCCGGCAAACATGGAGTTTTTTTTTGCAGCCGAGCAGTTTGAAATTGCCTCGTTTTAAACCATTTTATAAATCTATCTTTTGAAATTGCTTGGTGAGAAAAAACTAAATGTTTTTATAAAATTTCTGAACACGCTTGCGATTTACTTTTAATTATTATTTTTTTATTGTATAAGGAAACAAATGTAAACATGGTAGGTAGGCCTACTCGTAAAATTGGATAAAGGGGGTTATAAATGTAAAAAGGCAAAATGGATGCGTATTTTGTGATTGTGGTTAAATGAAACATTGCAAACAATTTTATGACAACAAATATGAGAAATAAATTGTTTTAAATTTAATTCTGCTCTTACGGGATACAAATCCAATGGCCGGCACGAAAGCAGACAAAACGTGTTCTGGGGACCATGATCGATGCTCATTGACCACTCCCAACCTTAGGTGTCACCATAAGAGTCACTGCTATGGAAATTCGCTAATAACAGTATTGTTATTTACACATTTTGTCTTTAACCAAACTGTGAACATAACACGAAATGTAGCTGTATCATTGTTTAGTCAGAACACTATAAATGGAAAACAAACTATAGAAATTCCAACAAATAATAAAGTAAATGAAGTTATAGGCCTAAGCTAGGTGAACAGATAATGTACACTTGACATTCGTTTATTTTTTTTGTGCAAATAAAACTGAGTATTAGTATGGTATACTGAGTTGAAGTGTAACAATTGTTTACTTTCTTAAAGGCCGTGTGCGAATTAAATATTTATTGTAATTATCGACAAATTCTTTCAAAAGCATCTATTACTAAATTATGTACACTTTTATGTGAGCTAGAGAAGGCATTGTGTAGACATCCTATACTTAACCAACAATGTTTGTTTATCCTTATATACAGGGTGTAACAAGTTTCTTGCTTCAAAATAACCTTTTGCAGTGGTATTTGTTATTCGAACATCTACCATCATCAATACACAATGTTTCAACACTCCCGTCATCAAGTGCCTAAAACTACAGGTACATAAGCCTAGAGAGTTATTAATATACATAATTTTTTTCTCTGGAAGCTAGGGGGAGGGCCGCGACTCCCTACTGCCCATAGTTATGGGAGCCATGCCCAGAACACGTTTTGGGGTGTTATTAAAAATGTTATGTGTGTTACACTTATGTGTTAGCACTCTATCGGCCGCAATTTACGTCCAAATTTGGTACACACGTTGTTTTTCTAATTGTGTGCTCCAAATTTGTTAGCCAAAAAATTAAACAACCGGTGTACGATATTATTTTGCACATTTGGTTTGTATAGCTCGCTTAAATCCTCAAAATCGATCAAAACGTAAAATACAATAAAAGTACACGGTACACGTGAAAATCTTCTGATCAGAGGATGGAAGCCGAGTTTGTACGCTACGAGCGAAGCGAAGCAATCCATAACCCGAGGTCGAAAGTTTGAGGAGCAAGTTTTCCGGGTGTCCTCCTACGAGCGCCCTGTCCAACGAGCGCCATGTCCTCTAGCGCCCACTCTCGGGTTGACGAGGGTCAGAGAGGGGTTGACAGGTCTAGGAGCTTTCCAACGAGCGCCGCATTTCTGTGTCACTCCCTTCGACCACCTGTACTTCTTGTAGTATTTACTTCTGACCTAAATATGAATCCCCTCAAATCACCTACAAATGTTATAAAACCCTAAATTAAACGTAATATAAGCATGCGTATACCATGTGCGATGATTCGTGACAGGCCCACCTTGATTTAGAGGTGCCTTTGATTATAAGTGGGCACGCAATCCTGGCTGGCACTAACAATGAACCTTTTCTCACTTTTCTTCCACTAATAGAATATTCAAGAGGTATTAAAGTTGACATTTTCTTTAAACTATTCAAGTTATATTTAGAAATATTAAATCCGCTTTTGAGGGGGGATGCGGAATACTACCCCCGGAAAACTACCCCCAGGTGAAACGTTACGTCACGAAATCTGCCAACTAACCAATATGGGAGCCGTGTCCGCGACTGGAATACTACCCCCCGGAAAACTACCCCCCCAAGCAGGTTCCTACAATTATACTGTTATCGGCAACATACTGTGACTAAACAGTTTAGGTTAGTCCTCTAGTTTTTTTTTTTATTCTAATTATATCGAAACTTGAGTGTGCGTGACTGGAAAACTGCCCCCCCCCTGATCTCTGACGTCAAAATGACGTAGGAACCTGCTTGGGGTGGTAGTTTTCCGGGGGGTAGTATTCCGGCGACCCTTTTGAGGGACATGACCTAATACTGGCATATTAAATTGTTTATACACGTGCTTATAACACGTATGGCACTGCTTACAAAAATTACCGTTTAATTTAGGACAGAATTGAGGTGTTTCATATTTAGGTATCTACAACTTACTAGAAGCAGTGATTCAGTAAATAGCACCTGGTAAAATACCAAATAAAAGATTTGGGAGGTATTTTGTTTAAGAATATTTTTGGAAATAATTTGTTATATTTTTATCATTTTTTTAGTTCTAGTTTTACAAATCCGACAACGGCTATTGAAATAACGTTACTGTAATATTATAAACTATATATCGTTGCGATTATCTATAAGAAAGGTTTTAAATACAAGCATATGGGTCATTAAGGAATGTTTTTCTATGTCACTGATCGTGTCAATTCATCGATCAGTAAATACTAACAAGTACAGGTGGTCGAAGGGGTGACAGAAATGCGGCGATCGTTGGAAAGCTCCTAGACCTGTCAACCCCTCTCTGAACCTCGTCAACCCGAGAGTGGGCGCTAGATGGACATGGCGCTCGTAGGACAGGGCGCTCATAGGAGGCAACCGTTTTCCGCTTCGAGTGGAACGAAGGAGCTAGAGGCTTAAGTGCAAACAAATTCTACTAATATATTTCGTATACTTAGGAAGCTATTCAACGCCTTCGTGAGTAGACCCATTTCCCAAATAGTTGGTTGAATCTTTAAAACATATAAACTTAATTTTGAAAATTCGCTCAACTCTCGTTCGGCTGCGTGAACGCATTATTAGCGAATATCCATAGGAAAAATGAGCTATGCCGTGGTCCTTATGGTAAGACCCAAGGTAGCAAATGATTTGGAGTAGCAAATGAGCACCGATCATGGTCCCTAGAACTCGTTTTGGGGTGTCATTAAAAATCATATATATATATATATATTTGTGCCCACTCTAACAAACGCATTTTATGTGCGATTTGGATCAAATTTGGTACACATGTTGGTTGTCTATGTCGCTCGGACGAGTTAGCAAAAAAAAAAAAAAAATCCAACAATCGGAAGCACGTTTTTTGACACGAAGTAACTATTTTTTGAGGGTTTTCCTACGAGAATGAATTTGTTTTTGAGTTTTTTCTACACAAATAAATGTGGGATGTTATTCTGCACATTTTGATTTTTTACGCGACCTTATAGCTCGCTTGGTTTTCCCAAAAAATTGATCAAAACGTAAAATACCATAGAAGTACCCGTTTCAAAGCCATGTGGTGGATTCTACCGTGGGGTTGGCGTGCAAAGAACGCAGTGCATTGTGTTTTGAAGATACTTCCAATACGGGGGTTGGCGTGCGAAGCTCTCAATGCACTGTGTATTGAAAATAGTCTCAATATACGGAATGGCGTGCGAACCATTTTGCAGCTATTCAGCACCGTCGTGCATAGGCCTATACCTATTTCCCAAATTGTTGGTTGAAACCTTAAAACATAGGCCTATAAACTTAATTTTGGAAATTTGCTCAACTCACGTCAGTGTTTCAGCTACATGGTCGAATTATTTTAGTCTAAATTCGTTTTCCGATGCATTATTGAAAGGCTTTCAATTTTCGTAACAAAATAAAAATAATTTAAATAACTTTTTAAGTATACTTGTTGTAACCGGTGCAATTTTTGAATGCCCTGAGACGGTAAGCAGGGCCGTTTATTAACTTTGGGGATACAAATTAACCGACATTTAACCCCTAAACCAAGGCTAGCAGAGGGCCCGCGGATTACTGACAACCCACCGGGTTTAATGCTCAAAACAACACGAACTTAGCAGGCCATAATTAATTATAATATTAATTAAAATCGCGAAAATGTAGGCCGAAGTCTGTCCTACCGCTCCAAGACTTTTGATTAGAAGTCGACACAAACCATGGTTCTCACTGCCATTCCTATTTCATCGTCGTCAAATTCTACATAGATATATTATACCGTGACACGTTCGGTGATTGACACACAAATCTAACTTTGATCCTGATCGCGTCACAGCCCTTAAACGTAAAACTAAAACCATGTGTTTTCCCAAATTCTTTAAAATAAGTCATGACAATTTGAAGACGGAATAAATTTTAATATTACATTACCACAGCGTTACTTAATATTAGTAAATGTTGGAGATTGTTTCGATCCAAAATAATAAAATAACTCGTGTCACCGTCATTCAGACAAACAAGTTTAAGAACTGGAAACCACCGCCATCTTGCCTAAATACACAACGACTAATGTAGAAGGCATTGCACAAGCACATTACATTGTCGTCATTGCTCATAAACATCCTTCGTATTTTATTACTTCTTTACAGTATAAATATTATGAATGCGGTTTAAAATTATGATTTACGGTTAAAACGTCTTGTAAAATGTATTAAGTAGATTCTACGATCTTGATTTCAAATAAGATTCAAACAAGTTACGTTTTCTAGAAATGATTTAAAAATAAAATTGCGTTCTTTGTCAGTAGAAAAGAATATAACAATTGCCGATGTTGTTTTATATTGAGCTTACTATATACCATGTGGTTTACGTTACAGTGATGTAGGTTTGCTTCATATACCACTTGTAGCGCTGTTGAGCTACAGGCTGGTGGCGTTGCTAAGTCAACGGGGGCTGTTGATCAGTGGGACCAGAAAAGCAGCTAAACACAAGCGTATGCTATACAAAAACTACAACAAAATTTAAATGCTGTTGACGATTCTTAATAAATTTTTTTATGAAGATTAGGTTTGTATTTAAAATGTTTCTGTGAATGAACTGCGTAAACTCTTTGCCTAGGCCTAACGAGAAGCGAGTAGAATTTCCATGGAGTCCGGATTTTCCCAAAATTCCTGTAAAACCTAAAGTTGTTTTCATAACTCGTTTTAACTGTATTTTTTCCATAACTCATACTTTGTCACAGTTTTAGATTGTAAAATTAAAGAATGAATCTATCACGACAGTGAATTGCTGACGTGAGTTGAGCGAATTTTCAAAATTAAGTTCATAGGCTATGTTTTAGGGTTTCTACCGAGTATTTCGGAAATTGGTCTACTAACGAAGGCTGCCTGCTTGTATGCAATATAGGCTATTATTAGATTTTTTTTGTACCTCAGCCTCCAGGACTAGCTTACGTGCTGCTTCAATCCGCTCGCAACGGAAAAACTCGAGTTTGCACCACTACCTGGCGGCCTAGCATTATGGACTGGATCACGGTAAAATCCACCACGTGGATTTCAACAAGGTAGGGGTATTTTCAAAAATACATCCTACTTGTATCAAGGCCGCAGCCAGGAAAACCTTGGGGGGGGGGAAGAGGGGTCAGGTCAGGACCGGGGGTTTGAATTTAAACCCTTTTAACACGTTCACTGCTATAAGGACGCACATGTGAGCTTGACACTGAACACTATGAGAAGCGGCCGACGCACAGTGTATTGCCGCACGCCAACCCCCGTATTGGAAGAATTTTCAATATACAGAGCATTGCGTGTACAGAACTTTGCACGCCAACCTCCGAATTGAGAGTATTTTCAATACACAATGCATTGAGTGCTTCGCACGCCAACCCCATATTGGGAGAATTTTCAATACACAATGCATTGCGTGTTTTGTTAGAGTAAAGTATTTTTGTTGAACCTTCATAGTTTTCTTATTTAATAGATCAGATCAAGCTCACAAGAGAGTAAGGCTGAAACCTACTGCGTCCATGTGTATTGTACTTTGTAGTTTAATCCAATAAATCTAAATATCAGTATGCATGCAATGCACAATGATGTAAACTATGCTGCTGGATCATCTGTTGTGTTGTCTATTTTATAATTTAATTTGCACTTTTTAAACCTAGTATTCATTTTTACTACTGAGATTCGGGATTTCGGGGGGGGGGGGGGGGGTGTTGACTACGGCCTTGACTTCTATGGTATTTTTATATTATGATCGATTTTGGGGGAACCAGCCGGACTATAAATAAGGTCGTGTAGAAAAACCAAATGTGAAGAATAATATCCTATATTTATTTTTTGTAAATAAACATAATTATTCAATTCTAGTACGAAAAGTCTCAAAAGACTGTTACTTCCGATCAAAAGATGTTGATGAAATTTTTGGATAACGAACTCGTCCGAGCGACGTAGGAAACCAACATTTGTATATACCAAATCGGACGTAAAATGTAACTGTAGAATGAGAACACATATATACATACCTAATACACACTATACGTAATATAGGCTATACATATATAACTTGTATAATTTTTAATAACACCACAAAACGTTTTCTGGGGATCATGTTCGGTGCTCATAGACTACTCCCGCCTTAAGAATCACTGCAGTAGCTCATCTTTCCTATACCCCATTTTTGGGGGAGGGGTTGAAATTTACGACACGCTAAAAAAACTATTTTTTTCACGTTAACAATACCCAAAGCAAATCTGTCTATTCCATGCCCGGCATATTGAATCTTATTCCCATAAGAGCAATGCTACAGAATAAGTCATTTTTTCCCGTTAATTCGTGAAATAAATTAAAAAATTTGGTTTCATTTTGAAGTAGGCCTACTGTCATATGCGGATGTTGATTGCCGAATACAATTTCAGAAACCGTTTTATTGTTTTCATAAACGTATGATATAAACAGTAAAAAATAGTAAACTTTATAAATGTTTTACTCAGTTGCAAAAAGAGATATTGCAAAAATCCTTAGCAATCAACACCCACAATCTATTTTACTTTAAGAAAAAAAAATACAGCTTTCGTTTTTTAACAAAAACAGCACAAAAATATGCTTAATAGTGAAGGTATGTTTTGGTTATTTAACATTGAAATTGATACCCAATATAGTAGTTTTGAATGTGGAGAGCCGAGCCTTAATACAAAAATAATAGGGTTGGGGACTTTTAAGACGACACCTGTTATTCTTACGGTCAGGCCAAATGGTAGTCTTACGGACACCTAAACCAAATTTAACTCAAGAAATGTAAAGTCCTGGCTCTTTTCATCTGATGATATTGAACATTTATTCGACATTGTGCAATAATATATATTATGTAATGCCTTGCAAGTTGATTGATTTTTTATTCTCTATGATATGTATATATTTAAACTTCATACTTGTTTTTCTTGTGCTTAGGTTAGGGCACCTGCCGAACTCTCCATCTCGATATTGTTTTTGTTCTTTGTGATGGAAGTCTCAAACTGGCGTATGCCTAGGAGACCCCTAAATTTGTTCGTTGATATACTGTTGATTGTATTGTTGTAAATTGCGTCTGTAGTATTTTGTATGTATAATTTATGTTATAAGTAAATATAGTTTATGTTATCAGTAAGTTACAAAAGAATTGTTCTTTTGTTTTTTTAATACATTATATTTTGTTTGTTTTCATGTAAAACCTAAGTGGGATTTTAAATTGTGTTTTTATTTATATGTATGGTTACAGTGTAACGTGTAAATAAATATAATTAAAAAAACAAAAAAATGATAGAGCTCGTATTAAAAATATGTGTATTTAAAGTTAATGCAATTTATTATTTTGGATATCCATCTCATTTTAATTATTATTTAATTTTAAGGGTAGTTATCCCATTCCATCCCTTTCACTTAAGTAATCGAATTGCTAATGGTTTTATATTGATATATATTAATATAAAGAATAATATTACACAATTTGAGCTTTATAGCTTAGGCTAATTATTGTAGGCCTACATGGTTAGCCACAACATTTTAATCTCTTTGTGACCATATTCTCTAAACAATCCTGGTACAAATACAGTATGTGTACATTGTGAAATTAGTTGAGTCGTTTTTACTTTCTCCACCCTATACGTAGTATATGGAGAAAGTATTGTTTTCGTAAAAATGTTCGAATTTGAATTTTCAGTTGAATTATCTGTTTTGGTGCTCCCAGAACCCCAAAAAATTGTTTAGTGCAATTATCTGTGTTGGTGCTCCCTGAACCCAAAAATATTTTTAGTGGAATTTTTTGTTTTGGTGCTCCCTGAACCCAAAAAAGTATTTTTAACGTGGTGTCTGTCTGTCAATCTGTCAGTATGTATACACGACCAGAGAGAACACTATTGGTCCGATTTTCATGAAATTTGGTATGTAGGTACTAAACCCTAATATCTCCAGGCGTTTTTTTCATTTTTTGGAATTTTTAATTTTTAAGGGTAATTTACCTCTAAAACCCATAAAAAACGACAAAAATGCAAATTTCTCAAAAACGGCTCTAACGATTTTGATCAAATTTTCAGTATTTATAGTGCTTAAGATGCCAAACAAAATGACACCACCCGCTTTTATCAAAACTTCGGCGTTTTATAATTATGGGGAAGTGTTAAAAAATAAACAAGTTTATGTTGTCAATCTAGCATCGCGGCGACGGCCGCACGGGGTAGCACAATGGTAGCGAGCACGGCAAGTAATTCAAAGGTCGCGCGATCGAATCCCGCCTGGGACAATAACTTTTTTATACGATTGACGTAGGTAGAATATTATTTTTTTGTTTTGTTCTAAAAAGTAATAAATAAAATGATTAAAAACAATATTATTTTGACTACAGTAAGTTGGGAGAAAGTTTGTGTCAGTTAACTGATACCGTTTATTTAGCATATAAAAAATAGAGTATGAATTATTTAACTTTAACTGTAGCTATCCCATTCCACCCCCTTTGACTTATGTAATAGAATTGCAAATGTTTTTTTACATCACTTAAAAATAATATTACACAATTTGAGCTTTATAGCTTGTAGGATGTTAGTTTAGTTCATATTTATTGTACAGGGGTGGTAACCCAATTTTAACCCCTTAGACTGTAGTAATTGCAGTGTCTAAACACTCCTGGTATTGATATAAATAAACTGTGAAATTGTTAGTGATATTGCTCGGATAGTTTTTTTTCTATAGAGGACAAAGCAACATTCATACATATTATACTAGTGGGCCTAGCAATGCTCTGCTATTTCTTGATTTTATTATATAACATGGCCGTAGCCAGGGGTGGTTAGAGGGTCAACCCCTCCCAAAATTAAAAAAAATTAGTAGTAAAAATTAACACTATGTTCAAAAAGTGCAAATTAAATTATAAACTAGACAACACAACAGAGGATCCAGCAACATATTTTACATCATTGTGCATTGCATGCATACTGATATTTAGATTTGCTTGATTAAACTACAATGTAGGCTATAATACACATGGATGCAGTAGGTCACAGCCTTACTCTCTTGTGAGCTTGATCTTTTTTAAAATAAGAAAACTATGAAGGTTCAACAAAAATAATTTACTCGAACAAAACACGCAATGCATTGTGTATTGAAAGCACTCTCAATACGGGGGTTGGCGTGCAAAGCACGCAATGTTCTGTGTATTGAAAATGCTACTAATATGGGGGTTGGCGTGCGAAGCACTCAATGCATTCTGTATTGAAAATACTTCCAATACGGGGGTTGGCGTGCGAAGCATGCAATGAATTGTATATTGAAAATACTCCCAACACGTGGGTTGGCGTGCGAAGCACGCAATGAATTGTATATTGAAAATATTCCCAATACGAGGGTTGGCGTGCGAAGCACGCAATGCTCTGTGTATTGAAAATTCTCCCAATGGGGCTTGGCGTGCAATGCACTGTGCGTCGGCCGCTTCTCATAGTGTTCAGTGTCAAGCTCACATGTGCGTCCTTAGCAGTGAACGTGTTAAAAGTGTTTAAATTCAA
>JAGFPH010001610.1:228426-240534 GCA_018207615.1 Philaenus spumarius | reverse complement strand
TTTTTTTTTTAATTCTAATTATATAAAGTGATAATATGACGAAATATTATAACTATACAAATATTATAATCATACTGTTATCGGCAAAATACTGTGACTAAACAGTTTAGGTAAGTCCTCTAGTTTTTTTTTTTAATTCTAATTATATAAAGTGATAATACGACGAAATATTATAATTATATAAATATTATAATCATACTGTTATCGGAAAAATACTGTGACTAAACAGTTTAGGTAAGTCCTCTAGTTTTTTTTTTATTCTAATTATATAAAGTGATAATACGGTAACTGTAAAGTGATAATTTTTGTACCTGGCAGAATTCTTTCTTTTATAATCGCTAGAAGAGTCTCTGTGTCTCTCTTCTCTACAGGAATCTCTCTCTCTCCCCCTTCCCCTCTCGCGCCCACCCCCAACCGTAGGCAAAACTCCGCTTTATGAGGAATTCGCGGATGGGGACCCTTTCTACCTGATACCCGTAGGCAAAACTCCTACACTCCAATATTCCTAGCTCCCGAAAAGTATTTCCTACATGACCATGACCCAACATTATTATATGTTATGATTCTGTTAAATATAAAGAGCCTTTTAACTTGTTGAAATGAACAATCAAACCATACTATGAATCTGTAGTTCAAGTGAGGCTGTTTAAGCCCATAGTAGGCCGTTAACATTGTGGAAAGATTACAACAGTATCTCAGATTTCTTAATATGAAAATTCCTGAGCAAAGATTTTTGCAAATACTGTCTATACGACATTTCCAAGTTAGTCATTGGCCAAACCCAAGAATTTAGCAGAACTCATTTCTTCTAGTATATTATCGCAAAACATAACAGTCGGCCTGAGCTCTGCACTGTTTGTATTTAAAGTATACAACTTTGCTAGTTGCATTCCGGTCATCGACCTCGAAACACAAGCTGACCCCAAGGTAAAATCCCCTCGCGGAGGTAAACAATTTAGGGTAGCCTACTTTTACGGTATTTTACGTTTTGATCGATTTTTGGAGAACCAGACGGGCTATGAGGTCGTGTAAAAAACAAAATGTGCAGAATAACGTACTAAATATATTTTTTCAGACAAAACTCCCCAATTGATTCATTCTACTTAGAAAAATCTCAAAAAAGTTTACTTCCTATTGTTGGGTTATTTTGGCTGAACTCGTTCGAGCGACTTAGAGAACCAACGTGTGTACTAAATTTGGACCAAATCGGACGTAACATGTGGCCGTTACGTGCCAACACATATATACCATTTTTTATTACACCCCAAAACGTGTTCTGGGTAACATTCGGTGCTCATTGACCACTCCCGACCTTATGTGGGTCGCCATGAAGAGTCACTGCGATAACTCATCTTTCCTATGGAAGTTCGCTAAAAAGGGTAGCGAACAAAGTTATACAATACACAATCACACTGATTTGAATGAAAACCCCGAACCACAAAACAAGGATCAAAAACAATAACTAAACAACTAAATTGTAAGTTATGTTTATAAAGCTACCCTTATGTACATTTCGAGGGAGCAGTGTTAAAACCCTCTGAGGATGATGACCATGTCATCGAAATGTACATAAGGGTAGCTTTATAAACATAAGTTACAATTTAGTTGTTTATTTATTGTTTTTGATCCTTGTTTCGTGGTTCGGGGTTTTTATTCAAATCAGTGTGATTTTGTCGCCACAGTAGGCCAGTCGGTAGGGGTAATTTTAGACCAAAAGTTCCAGTAATTTACAATACGGCTGATTTTTTTTTTTTATAAGTACATTAAAGATCGGGTAATTTTCAAGATAACAAGCTGAGACTCAGCATAAATGTTTAAAATATATATTTTAACTCCTATGTCAAGTTTCAATTCGATATATTAAAATTTGGCCAATTTAGAATGAGCCAACGCTTCATATATGAATGAGTTGACAAACCATTGCTCGGAGGAAATAAATACATATGACCTTTTTTGTTGAAAAATACCTCCCCCTACACGGTGGTATTTTTTATTTTCCTCTATCTTCATCCCAGCTCGAAATATTAAGGATAATCGGAAAAAAGTGATAATCGATTATTTTTTCGACTTTGGGAAATCGATAGACTGGTAAACTTTTTTCTATGTTAATCTACATACTTTAAGGTACTTTTTAAAAAAAATCAGCAGTATTGCAAATTACTGGTAGTTTTAACCTATACCGACTGGGCTACAGTGCTTTTTTATTTGTTTAATTTATGCACAATCAGTCTGACAGCAAGGCTTTTACATGGCTTATCCATTAGTTCCCTTCGACGATACCATATTGCTGACATTGATTAGATTTCATTAAGAATAGATTCATTAATAAGCATTTACTGGACATTCATGGAAAATGATATGACGCAAGAAGTCTGTCGTCTGTCTGGTAATTTCCCTTCCTGTTTGTATCGGGCACTTATGTATGACATTTCTCTGAAACCATCATAATGGACTGAGAGGATTTACAATGTCTAATGTCAAATATATTTCAATCACAAAAAATAGAACGTGCTTAAAACTACTCTAAATCCTCAAACTTGTATTGCATTACAAGTCAAACATCTAGTGTTGCATAAAATATATTGTTTCCTTTAAATGGTAATTATAAAATTTGTTTGAAATCATGATTATTTAAGTATCTATGGTGAAATTACAACCCATGTCGCAATTCGAACTATTAGGGATGTCCGTCTCCACATCAATCTCTTTTTTCTATTAGCTATGTATAGGCACAGATAAAGTTGTTCTTTTATGTGTGGAATAGGTCTCCACATCAATCTCTTTCTTCTATTAGCTATGTATAGGCACAGATAAAGTTGTTCTTTTATGTGTGGAATAGGTCTCCACATCAATCTCTTTCTTCTATTAGCTATGTATAGGCACAGATAAAGTTGTTCTTTTATGTGTGGAATAGGTCTCCACATCAATCTCTTTCTTCTATTAACTATGTATAGGCACAGATAAAGTTGTTCTCTTACGTGTGGAATAGGTCACCACTCAATCGTCATTTCCGTGAAACTATCAGAGTATACAATAATCAGTTTGCATGGAACCCAAAGTTGGCCCTTAGTACTTTATAAATACGCAATGTCTTCAATAACTTTTCAAATATTACATACAAGGTGTCTCATAAGTAAAGTACCAAAATCCGGGAAAGTGTTCTATGGATCAAAATAAAAATAAAATCAAGAATAACATGCCTTCCAAAAACACTTTGTTTTCAATACATCCACCATTTTGTTTCTTTTACAAAATAATTCATATCTAGAGAACCATCTGACCGATTTAGTTCAAACACTGGCATGAAGTTGATTTAACCCAACAACGATCTATTTTAGGATCATGTCCCATATCGTTGCGTTCACCGAGTCGGTATAGGATGTCGGGTTGAACAAACCAATTATTAGACGTAATTTAACTATTTCACTTCATCCGATTGTGTTGACAGTTACACCATCCGATAGGGAATTTAAAAGGGCCACAAAAAATGTGTCTAAAGTAAAGACCACGAAAGAATACCGTTGAGGGACGGGCTTGTGTACGCTCCGAGACCTCGAACGCCCCCCCCCTCACTTCACCCAGAATAGGACGTCTGTCTCGGTAATTATGTCAATAACCAATCTATGTAGGCAAATTTACTTACAGCATGTAATCGTTTTTTAAATAACTTCTTCACGATTGCAATGTACAGGGTGTTTCAAAAAGGACTTTACGACTTTGAAAATTTATATAAATTTTATTAAACAAGGTACAGAGCTGGTTTTGGTGTTGTTTTAAAGGAAAACAGTTCAAGTTTTGACTCGCGTAGTCCGCTAGTGCCTAATCGCGCCGTACAAGCGCTAGTGACAGTTACGTTAAAGATGGCTGCCTTCACTGGACCGGAGCGTTGTGTGTTTTGGTTTGAAGAATCGAAGTCTGCGACAACAGTTCAGCGTAATTTTCGTACCAAGTACGCTAAAGATCCTCTTAGTAGGCCTACCATTTATGAGTGGCATAGGTGTTTTGTAGAAACAGGGTGCTCAGTGAAACATAAAAAATCCTCAGGTCGTCCAAGCACATCTGACGAAGTCGTTGAGCAAGTGAGACAAAGTTTTGTAAATAGCCCTACGAAATCGACCCGGCGTGCATCTCGCGAGCTGCAAGTACCACATACGACGGTTTTGCGTGTGTTAAGAAAACGTTTGCACTTGAAACCATACCGATATTCGCTTTTACAAGCAATTAAAGACACTGATAAGATTGCCCGTAGGAACTTCTGTGTGGATATGTTAAATCGAGTGGATGATGATGAACATTTCTTGGACAACATAATCTTTTCTGACGACTCCACTTTTCACTTAAGTGGCAAGGTAAACACACATAACTGTAGGATTTGGGGCAGTGAAAATCCACATGAAACATTACAACATGTTCGTGATAGCCCTAAAGTGAACGTTTTTTGTGCGTTGAGCAAGAGGAAAGTGTACGGCCCCTTTTTTTTTCCAAGAGAGAACCATCAATGGGATAGTGTACCTTGATATGTTGCAACAATTTTTAATACCCCAGATCGATGAGGATGACCGAGAACGAAATGTTTTCTTTATGCAAGATGGCGCACCACTACACTATCTGACTGACGTCCGGGATTTTCTAAATGACCGCTTCCCAGGTCAATGGATTGGCCGTGATTCGCCAATTGCATGCCCCCCCCCCCCGTTCCCCAGACCTGACACCGCTAGATTTTTTTTTCTGGGGTTTCATAAAAGATATGGTGTACGTACCTCCTTTGCCGGCCACTCTACCTGAACTTAGAGCAAGAATTTACGCTGCTGCTGAGCAAGTTACACCTGAAATGCTAGTGCGAGTCTGGGAAGAAATCGACTACCGATGGGATGTCTGCAGAATAACCAACGGAAGCCACATAGAACATCTTTAGTTTAAGGTAAAAAAACTTGAAGTTTTTTCCTTTAAAATAACACCAAAACCAGCTCTGTACCTTGTTTAATAAAATGTATATGCATTAATTTTTCAAAGTTGTAAAGTCCTTTTTGAAACACCCTGTATATATTTCACACGTTAAACAGTTTATTCAGTTCCCGTATTGAAACGATTAAAACTGGTTCTATTTTATAAAGAAATCACTCACGTGTAAGCACGCGATTTTCAAAATCCCATTTATTTCTTTTGATCATTTGAGTATCGCATAATGGACGCTAGGTTTACATAGACAACAGTTGGTGTTTATTAATGCGTACGTAACCTAACCAGAATATGCATTGGATAATAGCTGTAGTCTATACATCTCGTCTAGTAGGATATAAATGTGTTCTACCTCCAGTGTGAGAATTATATTCTCGCACGTGTATTGTCAAGGTATGCATTCCTTGCATATATGCATTTACACGTGCCGTACAAATAGCCTCCGTCAATATTTATTCTAAGCTTTAGCAAAAAATAAACACAATCATAATAAAGTCACGTTGTGGTGTTATCATGTATTACGTATATAGAAATAATGCAATTACTGTAGCCTCGGTGGAACAAACTATTGTAATTTAAATTCAACAGTTGGCGCTGAATCGTTGAGCGTCAGCCCATGGGGCTGGAAATCTCGTGTTCAAGTCCCCAGATCGTGTTGCCGTAACTTTTTGTCTCGTAGACTGTATTCGTACTTAATGCTTAAAATCGTACTCAATTGAAGGCTGTTATTGGAGTACTACGTATGCTTGTACGTATGTACAGTACTACGTGGTAGCCTACAATGTTTTAGGAGATTAATAAACTACAGCACATTAGATGAATAAACAATTCGACCACGCAGCTGAACCGCTGACGTGAGTTGAGCGAATTTCCAAAATTAAGTTTATAGGCTTATGCTTTAGGTTTTCAACCAACAATTTGGGAAATAGGTCTGTTCACGACGGTGCTGAATAGCTGCAAAATGGTTCGCACGGGATTCCGCATATTGGGAGTATCTGGGGGAAACCCCGTATTGGGAGTTTCTTCAATACACAATGCATTGCGTGCTTCGCACGCCATTCCGAATATTGGAAGTATCTTAAACACACAACACATTGCGTGCTTCGCACGCCAGCCCCCGAATTAAGAGTATCTTTAATACACAATTCATTGCGTGCTTCGCACGCCATTCCGATATATTGGGAGTATCTTCAACACACAAAACATAGCGTGCTCCGCACTTCAACCCTACGGTAGAATCCACCACATGGTTTTGAACCGAGTACTTCTATGGTATTTTACGTTTTGATCGATTTTGGGGGAACCAAGCGAGCTGTAAGGTCGAGTAAAAAACAAAATGTGCAGAATAACATTCTACATTTATATTTGTAAAGAAAAGTCAAAATAAAATTCATTCTCGTAGGAAAAATCTAAAAAAATAGTTTAAAAAAGTGCTTCGGATTGTTGGATGTTTTTGGCTAACGTACTCGTCCGAGCGACGTAGACAACCAACATGTGTATCAAAACAAATTCGAACCAAATCTGACTTAAAATGCGGCCGCTAGAGTGCGAACACATATATACATATATATTTTGTGATTTTTAATGCACCCCAAAACGTGTTCTGCGGACCAGGATCGGTGCTCATTTGGTACACCCTACCTTGGGTCTTACCATAAGGGCCACTGCAATAGCTCATTTTTCCTATGGAAATTCGCTAATCGATCACGCAGCTGAACCGCAGACGTTAGTTGAGCGAATTTACAAAATTAAGTACAATATAAATTTTAGAGTTTCTTCAAACTATTTTAAAAATTGGTCTACAGCGTTGAATAGCTGCCTCCGTGTACGAAATACATTAGTAGAGTTGCTTCGTTCCACTAGCTTTGCGAGTTTGCACCTCAACCTTGCGCCCACGGATTATGTACTGCTTCGCTACGCTCGAAGCGCACAAACTCGCTTTTTATGGTTCGTTTAGGACTTTTATGGTGTTTTACGTTTTGACAGATTTGGGAGAACCAGACGTGCTATATAGCCCAGTCGGTATAGGTTACAACTACCAGTAATTTGCAATACGGCTGATTTTTTTTATAAGTACCTTAAAGTATGTAGATTAACATAAAAACAAGTTTACCAGTCTATCGATTTCCCAAAGTCGAAAAAAAAATCGATTATCATTTTTTTTTCGATTATCCTTAATATTTCGAGCTGGGATGAAGATAGAGGAAAATAAAAAATACCACCGTGTAGGGGAGGTATTTTTCAACAAAAAAGGTCATATGCATTTATTTCGTCCGAGCAATGGTTTGTCTGGAAAAAATTCGATAATGCAGGTATGTATTTTGCAGCAGGGGAAATCACTAAAAGGGGACATCTTATTCATATATGAAGCGTTGGCTCATTCTAAATTGGCCTAATTTTAATATATCGAATTGAAACTTGACATAGAAGTTAAAATATATATTTTAAACATTTATGCTGAGTCTCAGCTTGTTATCTTGAAAATTACCCGATCTAGGAGTCGATTTCGATTATCGATTTTAGGATCACTGGACCCACGAACTAATTTCAATCTATTCCAGTTTCGTCAATTTTTGTAATATCAACATCAAATTTGTTTTACAATTTGAGTACACCAGTATAAATATTCTTAGTAAGTATGAACGATTTTTGTCATGCTATTTTTAAAAACGAGTTGCTTGAAAATAGTCTTCTGTTTTACCTATCTCGTTTTAACTATAATACATTTGGATTCAACGACTCCATATTCGACAGAGCTGGAATTTTTTCCAGACAAACCATTGCTCGGACGAAATAAATACATATGTCCTTTTTTGTTGAAAAATACCTCCCCTACACGGTGGTACTTTTTATTTTTCTCTATCTTCATCCCAGCTCGAAATATTAAGGATAATCGAAAAAAAAATGATAATCGATTTTGTTTTCGACTTTGGGAAATCGATAGACTGGTAAACTTTTTTTAATGTTAATCTACATACTTTAATGTACTTATAAAAAAAAATCAGCCGTATTGTAAATTACTGGAACTTTTGGTCTAAAATGACCCCTACCGACTGGCCTAATAAGGTCGTGTAAAAAAATAATATTTGTGGAACAACCAACTATATTTAAAATTTTATGTTTTTATATTATAAAATCCGAAAACGTTTCAATCTAATAAGAAAAATCTCAAAACAAATGAGGACATATTATCATTCTTCACTCTTTGTTTCGTTTACACGACCTTAAAGTCCGTCTGGTTCGCCCAAAATCTATCAAAACTTAAAATACCATAACAGTTCCCTGTTCAAACCAACATGGACGCAGCTTCGGATCCGAGGCCGACGATCAGGATGCAAACTCGCGAAGCATTCTATAAATCCGAGGCTGTCGGGTCGGGTTGAAACGACGCAGCGCGTGATCCGGGAGGTTGAGATGCAAACCAATTCTGCTAATATTATTCAACGCCTTCGTGAGTAGAACTGTTTCCCTAAAAAGTGGGTTTATATACCGGGTGTCCCACGAAGAGGTCCCTATTTTTGAATTGATATGACAGACGTATAGAGCGCGCTACAGACTTGAAATTCTACAGTCGTGACTAACACATATGTAAAAGAAATACCCCTGAGTATCAGTTAATTCTGACTGATCCGAACAAAATGGCGGAAAAACAAAAAAACAAAAAAATCAGCAATCGTATTTTAAGGGTAAACCTACTTTTATTTAGAATAGGAACAGCTACAGCTGTTTAGACTATTTAAAATCTATCAGCTGACTGCGTGTATCCACAACAATGAACAAATTTGGTAATAAACATTGGCATTTGTTATTAAGTTGCATTGTAAAGTGTCTTATGTACCATGCCGTTTTCAACTGAGCAAAAAGTGAAATGTTGTTCCTGGGCTATTGTCTTTGAAAATGATTATGAAGCAATAAGGTGTTTTAGGGAAAGGTACCCAGGTGTAGTTCCACAGTCAAGGAAATCTATTCGTAAGTGGAAGACTATCCTACTAGAAACGGGGTCAATAAAAAAAATACCAAGATACTCCAACATAGAAAATGAAGAAATCGTATGTGCTGCTTTCATGGAATCTCCAAATACGCCTAATTCAGTAAGAAAGGTGGAATCTGCTACAGGGATACCGAAAACATCTGTCCAAAGGTATGCCAAAAAGAACAAAATCAAACATTATAAAACTCATTTAGTTCACGGACTGCTTGAAGATGATCCTGACAGACGATTGGAATTTTGTTCGAAAATAATTGAAAAGACTGACGTAGATAGCAAAAGGCATGAAGGAATCGTGTTTTCAGATGAAGCGACATTTTATCGAACAGGAACTGTAAACAGGCATAATTGTCATTACTATAACACAAAAAATCCACATATCTTACAAGAAGAGAAATTAAAATCAACAGGTATAACAGTTTGGGCTGCTGTTACCAAGGATGGTGTTTTGTCGTATGACATATCCCGACAAACAATGACTGGAGAAAGGTATGGATCAGTTTTAAGCAATCACATAGTTCCTCATCTTTTTCAGCCTGAGATGAAAGACGTTTTTTCCAACAGGATGGAGCTCCTCCGCATTATACTAATGTGGCCAAAGCAGTTTTGGACCAAAATCTTCCTAACCGTTGGATAGGTCGTGGCAGCAGCTTCATGGACTGGTCCCCAAGGTCTCCAGACTTGACTGTTTGTGACTTTTTTCTGTGGGGCTTTTTGAAGGAGAAGGTTTATTGTCATAACATTGCGACAGACGATGAACTAATGAGGTTGATCGAAGAGGAACTGTTGTTCATATCTCGAGAGTTGTTCAGCAAAGCGTATGACTGTTTTCTATTTCGTTGTCATCAGTGCATTGCGATCGATGGACATCAGTTTGAATAAGGTTTATGGATCAAATAGATTTTATTTATTTATGAGTTACTTATATCTTTAATTCCCTAACGTTGTTTAGTGCTTAGTAACATCGTTAAAATTCAATAATTATGTTGTAACACTTAAGCAAATAAAACTATTTTAACGAAAAGGTACTATTTCTTTGATATCCCGCCATTTTGTCCTAATGTGTCAGAATTAACTGATACTCAGGTGTATTTCTTTTACATATGTGTATGTTAGGACTGTTGAGTTTCAGGTTTGTAGAGTGTTCGGTGCATCTAATATATTAATTCAAAAATAGGGACCTCTTCGTGGGACACCCGGTATATCTCTAGTATACACAAAAGATTTTCTACTTCTTCTTCTCATAATTATAAATTAATAAGAATACGTAGATTAAATACGTGTATTGCGTAGCGGTGACTATTGCATAACTTCCAGGCGCAAAAATTCATGAAGTCGAATTCAAGTCGAAAAAAAAGTCGAACGGGGCCCCGGAGGTGGGGTGGGGGTTGGCGAGCGGAGCGAGCAGGGGGCAAAGCCCTCTAGTAATATATATAATAATAAGTTGGTTGATTATATCCTAAAACATATAATGTTAATTTTGGAAATCTGTTCAACTAACGTCAGCGGTTCAGGTGCGTGATGGAATTATTTTTTAATCATACCTCGTTCTACAAACAAACAAAATGTATACTTTTTCCATATCATTTGTACATTATTTTTGTAATTACTAAGCACTACTTTATAAAAATACTAGGGGAGACCCCTGCGTGCTCCGCACGCCAACCCCCAATGGAACCTTCTAAAAACATATGTTATGTTTTATTTGCAATAAAGGTGTAGGATTAATAATAACCTCAAAACTAAGATGGTAAATAATGTAAAATGTTAAAATTAAATTATTTTTTATATCTTTACTAGCTGACCCGTACGGCGTTGCCCGTGGTGGTTGGTATTTTCAGTCTTTTTAACGTAATTGTATTCTTTTTAAGTGTTCAGTCAGTGAGTGGTATTTGGCTTTTATATATCTTAAATAATTGGTGTTTTAGTTCATTGTAGGCCTAAAATAAAATTATATTCAGTTTTTGATCCAAATCAGTTGTTGATCAAAATCAGCTGTTTTAAGCTTTTCATACGAACAGCTGTTTTTTGTGCCCCTGATAAAAATCAAAAGAAATCTTTCTTCTTCTTCCTTAAGATTGACCTTCCATAAGATTAACATTGAAACTTTGAGGGCCACTGGGGCGTAGCCCTAATGTCCTAGGACTTCGGTAAATGGCCTAAAACCTTCCCAGGGTTAATTTGTGTTACTATGCAAAATTTCAAAGCAATCGGATGGACGGTTTGGTAACGCATTAAGGACAAACATACAAACAGACAAACGTACAAACAGACGGACATACATTGAATTTTATATATATAGACAACACAATTTTTGCAATCTCAGGAAAAGGTTCTAACATGAGAGTTTTACAGTTGATTTTGAAACATGCCAAGCTCCACGAATATATGACTAATTATGTTATTAGTCTACGTTGGTATCGTACAATGCATAATGAAACAAGAGTAGATTAATATGCTGCATGATTAGATTTACCTGCAAGGTATGGGCAACACCCATAATTATACTATTAGTGCAGAATCATTAATTCCCAGCCCTGCTTTAGGGATGTTACGCTATCCACCATTTAGTTCCGCGACCCACCCTTCATTTCCCTTTAATTATATTAAATTGCACAACCTTGTATGTGGGTACAATTAAGTAGAAATGTTTATTTCGGATAAACCTAACGTCTCGTTATAACCATTGTAGCAATGCGTCTGGATTAGATGTGAATAAACTCTGGAAGCTCGGTTTTCAAATATAACTTCATTTATGTTTGGGAGAGTTTTCGTGCTATTGGTGCCGGTAAAATTTTTACGAAAAACAAGTTTTGAAACGTTGGTAGGCTTGATGTTAAATTTTAAAAGGCTTAATGCCACCAGCTACCACCAATAATTTGTCAGCAAAATTTGCATTGACAATGTTTTCGCGACTACAGTGACTCTTATGGTGAGACCTAAGTTCGGGAGTGTTCAATGAGCACCGATCATGGTACCCAAAACACGCTTTGGCGTGTCATTAGAAATTGTATATACTGTATGTACATACAGTATACATACACTGTCCCGTAACTGTCCTTTTACGTCCGATTTGGTACACACGTTGGGTTCCTAAGTCGGTAGGACGAGTTCGTTAACGAAAAAATCCAACAACCGGAAGCACGTTTTTAGACCGAAAA
>JAGFPH010001610.1:210626-222985 GCA_018207615.1 Philaenus spumarius | reverse complement strand
GGCCAAAAACCCCCAAAAATCAGTTATTATTTTTTTATAAAAAAAACGGCTCTAACGATTTTGATAAAATTTGGCTTATTTGTAGCCTTTAATGTGCCCTACCATATGAAAAAACCCGCATCTTTCTAAAAATTCTCGTTTAGCTAATAATAATAATAACAGATTTTCGGGGGTTTTTTGGCCATAAAGGGGGTTGTTTTTCAAAAATTTTCAAAACCTTTTTACGTGCATCTATATAGACCTAATTGACGTATTTGGTGTAAATTTGTTCGAAATCGATCGAATAGTTTTCTCTCTAGATAATAATAATAATATTTATTAGTTATTCTTCAACTTTAATAAAAGTATACAAAGCTAGAGAGAAAACTATTCGATGTATTTCAACCAAATTTGCACCAGACATGTCCAGTAGTGTAGGCCTGTATAGATGCACGAAAAAGGGTTTTGAAATTTTTTAAAAAACAACCCTCTTTTTGGCCAAAAACCCCCAAAAAATCAGTTATTATTTTTTTATAAAAAACGGCTCTAACGATTTTGATAAAATTTGGCTTATTTGTAGCCTTTAAGGTTGTGCGATGGGTTTACGACATATTTTTTTTTCATGTTTTTTTGTGTTGAAAACTATTAACCTACTAACATGTTATCAATATAAATTAGACAAAAAAAAAATACAACGAATATTTTGCGAAATATGGGCTGTAAAAGTGCTCATTTTTCGACTTCTTGGGAAGAGTTCATCTATGTAACGGTTGAGCGTATGAAAACTAAATTTTTCAGTTATTCTTATTAAAATATGGTGATAAAAGTCCCATATTCTATTTTTTGAAAAATCACGTATTTCAACATTTTATAATATTCAGTGAAATTTTACAAACGTATTAAAATAATTTTTAAGGTGAAAATTATAGCGTTTTAATCTATAACTCTTGAACTTTTTTTTTACAAAAAACAACATAAGTTTATCTCAAATCCTTCAAGAAATAAACTCACCCTTAGGTTTTGGAAACCGCCTTCAACAAAATCGGGACGCAACCCTGCGCTCACTGCTTACCCATTCCAATATTTCTCCTCCTTCCATTTTTGCAAACCTCCCCAGTCTACGCTCTCTTGCTGTGACTGCGGATGTTGGTTGTTGTGCCGAATCGCAAGGGTTTACAGAAAGCTTAGTCATTCAAATTGTATGGTACTGACATCTTATTGCAAGGCATCTTTAGATAGATCAAATATTGACGAATCCCATGGTAGCTTTATAATTTTGATCAAAATATTACTGTAGATGGTCTGGGACGTTGAATAAGTGGGAAATAACAGTACAATTAATTGTATTCGAATCCACGCGTGGAATCAGGTTTACAGAAATCTACAATTTTAAAACGACGATTACATACGTAAATATACGTTTTAGAAAGAAATTATAAGTACGAAAATTAAAGTTTGATACATGACCTTTCCAATGGTGTTTGTCTTTTTGAGATTGAAAGATTTTTAAAGGGTCAAATATTCAATACAATCACTCGTTACAAATGTGTTGGAGTGACGGTACATTATGTACCGTCTGCCGGTTCTAGGGTTAAAATAAAAAAATATTTTATTGTATTAAATTATTTTTGTTTAATTTTTATCAAATTTATTTTTTCTGTACTTGTTTTTGAAGCAAAGTTTAGTTATTTTCTTCTATTTTAGTATATTATTCTAATCACGTTATTTAACAAAGTTTAGGACATTAATAACATTTAGTATATTATATCTCATTGTAAAAGGTAACGTCTAAAGTTATAAAAGAATTAAGTAGCATGCAATGCAGTTTTCATTGATTATTTTGTGTATTTGCATTTATTTCTACCTGGCAAACAATAATTTCAAACTCCCAAAAAAGTGGGTCTTTTATGTATGTTTGTAACTGCATTTATTTCTATATTGTAAGACATGACCTTTTTGCGATATGAAGCCGTTTCCAGACTTTTCAAACACTCTGAATATAGAATTCTCAAAATATTGTTTTACTTTTAATTATACTTATTTATGTATACACGATAATAAACTTTAAAAAGAGTAAACAAAATTTAATTGCAACATTCTGTATAAGTTATCATAAAAATGTACATAATAACTTAATTAAACCTATTCAAGCAAGAAGGGCGAATTTCCAGTTATTATAGGTCTACTATTGTTACAAGAAGACCTAAAACTTGTCTCATAATTCGCCAGTTTCATCATTGATTGATTTTTGCGTATTTTTAAAACAACTTTCGTTTATATTTAATCCTAAAGACATGCAAAGCATTTATTATTTCTGTAATTGTATTATGTAACCAGAAGTAATCAATTATAATCAACAAATTCCCCAGAAAACAGAAAAATCAACTAAATTCCATGTAAAGTGAATGAGGATTAGAAGTTTATACTCGCGGCCACGAAATTAGGCGGGTGATAGAAATTGCGGTGTTGCTGGATATGTAACTAGCCTAGCGACGGAAGGTCGAGATTCGCCTACTCCACGCACGAATTGGCAACACTAAGGCATTGTCCTGCGTGAGCGACGGGGTGCGAGCGACGCGAAAATAACAAACTGGGTTATCTCCCAGGAGTGTCCTACACTGCGATCAGAGCGATAAAGCGATGTTTGCGCGACGCGACAAGAACAAAATATTTGTTTCAAATCGCCTCGGTCGCTCCGTCGCTTGTTCATATTGCGCATTTCCTGAGTGCATCAGATACGGAGTAGATCTACAATTAGTTGTCACTGGTTTTTTCTTTGTCACTTTTTTATGCATTTAATGTTATATTTTCCACTTTTGTATTGTATATCATTTATTTTTCACATTGGTTTTGAATGTCATGTTAAAACTGGGCATCGTTGTTCAATTTTCGGATGTATTTAATTTATATTTTTTACTTTTATATCACATGTGTACTACTATAAACAATTACATTACTATGCATATACAAAACCAGCTAGTTAATTCTCTAAACAGTCGTTCTTCCACGGAGATTGGTTTTTGGAAATTCCTTTCTTTATATTTTATTTCACCTCGTATAGCATCAGCGATATAAAAAAATGTGCTTGGTAGCATTCCAGTATATGAATGAAACAACTCAGGTTCATTTTGACAGGTTTTCAGTTTATGGAACAGGTGGTGATATTCTCCGTAACAAGTCCTCTCTAAATAAATATCGTTAGTCGGTTTCCTACACAATTCTTGAGCAAGCACATATTTTAAGTAATGTTGCTGACTGGCCTTATTTACGCTTTCATCGCCAGATCGCTCACACAGGACACAACGGTCGCGCGCCCGAATCGCTCGTCGCTCGCACCCCGTCGCTCACGCAGGACACAACGGTCGCGCGCCCGAATCGCTCGTCGCTCGCGTCGCTCGCACCCCGTCGCTCACGCAGGACAATGCCTAACCGTGCAGTGTTGCCTTTCTGCCTGGTTACTCGGTAGGGATAAGCAATGAAATTGTTTTCCTAAAAAAGTGTTATCGACTGGCACAGACTGTTATTAGTTATTGTAAATGCTATTAACTGACTTCGTTTTTTAACTATCAAGTTAAACTTTACAGTTATTGTAACGTCTTAATTACCGGTAACGTTTCAAATTTATGTATATTTTTGACAAAATGATTTGTATGTTTAAAAAGAAAACAACATTTTTTGACTGTATGAGAATAATAATTTACAATATGTTCAAAAAATTAGTACCAAATAAATTTAAATTTATGTTAGATATTTAATATTTTAGCGATAAATAGGAATCCATTAGGCAAAACCTATATTGGGCATTCCTACAAAAGAAAAAGTTTAAAATGTACTCTAAATAGAGTCACTTTTATAAATTAAATATAATTATAAATTAATATAATTACCATTTAGAGTGTGCATCGTGATGTTGCCCTCGAAACTTAAGTTTATGTATGTGCAGGTTACTTGTTGTGTTTTATGTGTTTTTAATATAAATATTTAACGACCTCCAACGGAGCAGATTTGAGTTAAACTGATGATGGGACCACGGACACGAAACGCGTATTAACTTACAAAATAAACGAAGTCACAAGACGGATATATTATAAAAGGTAATTATATTAGTTTAAAATTATATTTAATTAATGATTTTTCTTTAAATTGGTTTTCCTATAAATTTTAATTAGGCTACTGTACTTTGTATACAAACAGAATCACTTATAAATTTTGTAAATTATATGTAAATATAGAATACTGTAAATACATTGTAAAAACGAGATATAGGAAAATTATGGGAAGTAAAGTTGTTCACGACCGTGGTGTCTTCAATCTCGCACATGTTTCCTGTGGGGTGTTAAATGAACAACAAAATGAATAAAGGCTTAAAAATACTTTCTTACGAAAATACAATTTTTAATTATTTTTTTATTATTAAAATGTAGCCTACATTTCTTATTCACACACAGTACGAGTTAGTTCGCTTCAGGAATTAACTAAAAAGTCTAAAAAACGTTGTTGGAATTTTATTAAGATAAGAAAAAAATAACTGGAATTATGGCTTAACGAAAAAAATAATGGTATCATCATCATATAATATGTAAAGGAAATGTTGTCTATAAACATTTAAATTATTTCCTTTTTTACTCTTGAATATAAAATAGCAACTTACAACATTAAACAAGGGTTACGAGCTACGGTTCTCGCCGAGCGCCCGCGTGTCTTTGTTTTTGTTTCATACAGTTATGCATTTTACAACTAAACTAAGAATCTCATAAAAAAAAGTTTCGAACAAAAAATTTTATTCATACGATTTTCTACAACTTTACCGCAGACGAAATCTTCCTGACCAAAAAGACAAAAAAATCCTCGCTTGGTGAAAAATTCAATACATGGCGGTTTTGAATTAAATTACAATTTAGGTTTTTTATTTTTGTTAATTATTTGCTGCCGTTATAAAAATAAAAAGTCATACCATTGGAATCAGTAGCATTTTCTGAAGGCAGTGGTATAATTTTATTTCACTATGCCCTGTAGACAGATTCACAAGCTCGAGAGAAAGCACACTCAAAAATCTTTACTTGACGGGTGTATTTGTATAAATAACTACAGCACGAAGTGGCATCACCGCCATTTCTATCACCCGCCTAATTTCTTGGACGCGAGTATAGTTTGATCTGTTAGATTGAGAAATTGAAAGAGATGTTTGCAGAGAGAGAGAGAGAGAGGAGAAAGGCAAGGTGGTGGGAGAACACAGTTTCGCTCGCTACTACTAGCGATCCAGCGCCAAAAGATTGAAGCTCTCTCAAGGCTGTCGCGAAACTGGCAAGACCCTCGCTCAACCTTAATGTGCCCTACCATATAAAAAAACCCGCATCTTTCTAAAAATTCTCGTTTAGCTAATAATAATAATAATAACAGATTTTCGGGGGTTTTTGGCCATAAAGGGGGTTGTTTTTCAAAATTTTCAAAACCTTTTTACGTGCATCTATTTACCTAATTGACGTGTTTGGTGCAAATTTGTTCGAAATCTATCGAATAGTTTTCTTTCTAGATAATAATAATAATATTTATTAGTTAATCTCCTAGTTTAAAATTACCCCTCCTACAATAATGAAGTCACAGTGAATCTGTTTAATAATTTAAATATGTTTGTGAGAAAGTATGTGCCAGTTCCTGGTACCGTTTATTTATTACAAAAACAGACATTTTAGCAAATTTCCACAGGGAAGACGATCTATTGCAGTGACTCTTATGGTGAGACCTACGGCTGGGAGTGGTCAATGAGCACTGATCATGGTCTCCAGAACACGTTTTGGGTATCATCTAATAGGCAAGCACAAAACTTGTCGTCCTTTTTTCTCAGCTTGTGTGCATCGTAGGAGAAATTCGCGCATACCGTTAGAAAGGTAGTGTTCTGTAGATGAGCGGAATCCCATTATAATTTACATCGGTCCTCAGGGATACGCCCCAGTAGCCCTCAAAGTTTCAATGTTAATCTTATGGAAGGTCAATCTTAAGGAAGAAGAAGAAAGATTTCTTTTGATTTTATCAGGGGCACAAAAAACAGCTGTTCGTATGAAAAGCTTAAAACAGCTGATTTTGATCAACAGCTGATTTTGATCAACAACTGATTTGGATCAAAAACTGAATATAATTTTAGGTTAAGTAAATCAAGCAATAGCAATAGCGAAGCATTGCCGGGTCCACTAGTTAAAAAAATTGTACATACAGAGTGTAAAATAAGACATGATACACCTCGATATAATTTAAATGGATTGCTATAACAACGTGAAACCTCTATATAATTATTGTGACACTTTTTCTGGTGTTTAAGAAGTGTTAAAAATGTTGTCCCCCTTTTGAAACGTGGGGTATAAAAGTAACTTTAAAAATAACATGTTTTAGCGTAGCGAACGAGTGATTTAGCTGGCTTTTTTTTTCTTACCACAGAACTTCATGGTTTTTAAAGAGCTTTCAAATGATATGTCACAAGAAAATGAAAATTGCCCAATATTTCAAAAGGGGGGCAACATATTTAACTCCCCTTAAAGACCAGAAAAAAAGTGTTTTAGTAGGTATGGTAGAGGTTTTAAGCTGATATATCACGACTTATTAAATTAAATAGCATCACGACTGATTTTACAAACTGTTTGTATAAACGCACTCTATGTATTTTTGAGTACGTATTTTACACTCTAACGCATTTTACGTCCGACCGGTCCAAATATTGGTTTTCTAAGTATCTCAGACGATTTCGTTAGCCAAAAAATCCAATAACCGGAAGCACGATTTTTAACAGAAAGTAAACATTTTTCTAGATATTTCGTAAATTTTTTCGGGATTTATCTAAAAGACATTATTACGCGCATTTTTTTAACACGACCTATATAGCCCGTCCCGTTCACCCAAAATCGATGAAAACATCAAATACCATAAAAGTACCCGCAAAGCGAGTTTTTTCGCTGCGAGCGGACCGAAGCAGCGCGTGCGCCGGGCTGGAAGGCGGAGGTGCAAACAAATTCTACTACTGTAATATATTTCGTACGAGCAGGCGGAACGGCCTTCGTTAGTAGTCGGTTGAAACGCTAAAACTTACTCGTATAAACCTAATGGAATTATTTTTTGCTCTAATGACTGATATAAACCTCTTTCAAAGCAGACCACAGTATGTACGAAAAGCTAAAACAATATATAAAACAGATCCAAGCTGATATTTTGCTCGGCTTCTCTCGCACAATACAATGTGTTTATTCAATTTGTATTGTTTCAACGTGGGTTTAGAAACATATTACTGTAATACAAGTTATCTTGCCCATTGTTTGTTAAACTCTGACGATAAAGCCTGTCGCACAACACTCCATTCCGTTAATTAACTTCGAGTTTATAACTCTGCTATTTGATTAAAATAAAAAAACAAGCGAGAACACTTGACGCTACATGGTTTTTTTCAGATATTTTAGAAAACAAAAAACTGTTGAATCCACCATTTATGTATTATCTGAATCTTTCCCAGATCCCAAACTTAAATGTCCAGACCTTATAGTGTATACATGGTGTTTCGCAACCATTCTTCTAAACTTTACCGTATTATTCAGCAGGTCAAAATTAGTAAATAATACAATATGACATTTGTCCTATCTTGCTTAGTTTAGAAGTTATATGTCTGTATTCGTTTTTTTTTACAAAAATGATCACATAAACTGTTTAAGATAAATTTATGAAACTCAGCATGAAAGTTCATCACATTGATTTATACAAATGTACAAAATTTTATTTTGAAGTTATCTGTTTCAAGATGACGGCTTTTCAAACTTGCCAAAGTTAAATATCTAAAACAGTAAAAATTGTACGAAAAAATTTTAACAACAAAAAATGTAGACAATTTAAAGAAAAGTCCAATGGTGTATCACTTTTCATCATTGAGTCAAGGAAAACTGACAAAATCATCAGCTCAAAACGTCTATTCTTTGGGACCATTTTTTTAAGAAATCGAATCAAAAGTTATAAACTTTATTGTATTGATGAATGAAGACGCCGGGAATTATTACTTTTGGTATTATTGTAAAATTAAAGAAATTAAGACAAAAATAAAGAAATTTGAAAGGCATATAATCTTTGAAAGTAGTTTTTATATTGCTTTTAAACAATTTGTCGTACCATTTGTAACAATTCTTTCCTGCTTAATCCCCAACCCTACATTTTCATAGGCTGCAAACCTTTCGCTAAACCTTTCTTCATACTCTAAGGTAATTGTTGTGGGCCTTCCACTTCCCTTTTTGGCATGTAAAATGGAATACAATATTTTTTCGACAGACAGTTCTAACGGAACAACCTTTTGAAATCTCACCAATGGCTTTCAAAAACGATTCACTGTCATAAGCCTTTTGTTTGATATTTTTTTAATACAGTTTCTCACCATTTCGAAAAAGATGTCTATAGTAATACAACAAAACGCACTAATTATTATATTTTTATTTTAACACGCACGATCAAAAACAGTCTTCTAGCTGAAAAAAATTAAGTTGGGGTAAATGGGATCAGACAATCCCAATTACCACGATTCCAATTTCCCCATACTGTTGATTTAACGGGGCAATGGAATCATAACTCAAATTTTTATGATGAATTGTAGTAAATTGTTATGATATGCAGGCGATTCTACACACTGAAATATCTGTTCCACAGTTTGTTTTAAACATATAACAAAAATATCCAAACTTTAAAGAGTACTGATTTTTGTATTTTTATCTTTCAAATTATGAAAATCTAGATCATGATTCCAATAGCCCCGCGATCCCAATTACCTATATTATCCCATATCACTTTCATAAATTAAATTAATTTGTTAAATTCAAAGGGAAATAAATTATTTAAAATTAAATTCGTTTTTCTAAATATAAGATCTTTGGCTTTGGTCAATGGTGAATAAGTAATAAATAATATAAAAATATAACTGTTGTGTATCGGGATGGTAACAGTTCAGAGGATGAAAAAATGACTAATTTAAAAAAAAGTTATTGATTTTTTAGTGCTTTAATTTAATAAAAACAGAAAATGAGGAATTCGACCAGAACCGCCCCTTTTCCTCTGTTTTCGTTTTTTTTTTAGGGCCACAGAAAGTACTCAAAACCGAATTCAACAATAATCTGCATGATTTAGAGTAATTTTTAAAAATTAAATGAAAATCGTATATTAAAGTGCATTAAACAACAAATTTTGCAATCGTTGGCCAGCTTAGTTAGTTTTGTTTTACTGAAGTCATAAAAAATGTAGAGTTATTGTTTTGAAAACCAAAACAAAAAAACTTCATGCAACCCAGGTTTTTATATTTTGTTGTGTAGAAATACAAAACAATTACATACATCAATATTACAAACTAGCTCTTACGTTCTACATCTTGTTTATAATTTATGAAAATAAGAGTGTGGGTTTTACTTACATTTTTTAAAAAGCAAAGTTTAGTTGAACACTAATAAAAAAACTCGTTAATATTGTTTACAATGTAGTAGGGAAAAAAGGAATATAGATTACTATTGGTTTAAAAAGTGTTTAAAAGACTAAATTAAATCAAAACGTTAGAAACCAAAATCAACATGATGAAAAAGTAACTTAATATGTTTTAAGTTTAGGTTTTTTGGTAATGAACTGTGTTATAAGGCTCGACTTGCGCTTTTGAACCAAACCAGAAGCTTTTTCTGTTTTTCTGTTGCTTTTCTTCTCGATTCTACTTCTTGTTGCACAGCTAAAGCCTCCTCCAGCATAATGTTAGCTAATCTTATGCCATCATATTTTTTCTTTTTCAGTGCCTTGTCCGACCTTTCCTTTGCTTCTATCAAGAGTTTTTGGGAAGCTTGAAAATTACTTGGTCTTCCTGTTTCTGCTCTTCAATCTTATTGTCTTTTAATAACTTATTTTCTTCATCCAAGTTTTCTTTGGTTTTCTTGCTAGTTTTTCAGCTTTGGTTCTTTCCTCTAGAAGATTTTGTAGCTGTTGCCTGCTAACCTAGCTAACTGGGACCAATTCTTTAAGGATGCAAATGTTTTGGGGTGTGTTTACAAACTCCTTCAAAATCGATTTAACAATCAAAAAGTCATTCAAGGTTCTTACACTCATTTTAGATTTTTCTTCTGACATTGCATACACAAGGTCCTCTCTACATCTGCATTACCGTGTGATAAGAGTTACAGCAGCTTTCACAACCTTTCCAACAGTTCACCATTCGTTGTCTCAAGAATGTTAATTACAATATTTGACACAAGACAAATGGTCTCCTCCTCCCATTACAGCCAACCAAACCTCTCCAGGAAAAATTAGGAGTTTTTAAACAGCATCAAAATTAATACTGTTGCACAAAAATCACTAATTTCATAAACAAAAGTGACAAAAATAACACTGTCTAGGAAGAATTTTCGGAAAATTTTCAGTTTTCATTTCCAAAACTAAATAGCCTGAGTGTAGAGTCTAAGAATTTCAAAAATTAAACTGAGCTAGTAACAAGTAAATTAAACATCGTGATCCTAAAAAAGGATTATTTCAAAGGAAGTTTTACCAAAAACTTCTCCTAAGAAGTGAAACGTCCAGGGAACTTGTGAAAGGGGTTTCGTTGGAAAGTGTTACCAATACATTGGGGCATTGATAATTGTAACTTTAGAGGGACGTTCCTCTTCAAAGGGTGTATTAAAAATCCTTATTTTTTATGATGTTTTATTTACCCATAGTAATTATTTTTCACAACTAACAGATTTTTTTAAGATTTTTTAAAAGCAAACAAAAGTCTTAGGCTACTGTATTATATATAAGTCAAACATCTGGTGTTACATATTATAATATCGAAATTTGATTGAAATTTTGATTATTGATATTAATGGTGAAATTACAACGCATGCCGCAATTCGTATTATTGGGAGGTAGTCCAGTCTATTTCTATCTCTGTCTTACTTTAGCTATGTATGGTCACAGGTTAATTGTCGTGAAAACATCAGAGTATACAAATAATCTGTCTACATTTTATATTCCGTGGGTTGCCGACGGGGTTGGGTAGATAAGCGAGCAGGGCGCCACTAATAAGGCTGTATAGTGTTTATAATTTCCTTTTATTACAAGAAAAATGGATTGAATGAATGTCATATTATGTATAAGACAAATTTTGACATATTTAAAAAGCGATACCTTGCATAGTAAGTATTTTTACCGCTATAAACTCGCATATTTATTATTCATCCACCCATTTACAGTAATCATAGTTAGCAAATCGAAGCGTCAAAGGGAGTGACACTACGGCCGGGCGTGTCTGCTTCATCTTCCTCCGAGTCTCGACCCACTTAAAATGCATAACATTTCCTTTTCTCTCTCGACAAAGGATCTTTATCAGACAAATATTCTGACACGTTTCTTGCGATCAAAACACTGCAGAGATGTGCTGCATGACTGCATTAACGCCCGTATCCTGCGAACTTGTTGCCAATGTAAAGACGGAATTAAGTTTGGATGACAAATTTACATTCAACTAGTGTAATTACTGCAAACTTTAAAGAGATACACCTTATTAGCGAATTTCCATAGGAAAAATGAGCTATTGCAGTGGCCCTTATGGTGAGACCCAAGGTCGGGAGTAGCAAATGAGCACCGATCATGGTCCCCAGAACACGTTTTGGGGTGTCATTAAAATTCATATATATATATGTATATATATATGTATATATATATATGTATATATGTGTTCGCATTCTAGCGGTCGCATTTTAAGTCCGATTTGGTCCAAATTTGGTACACGTGTTGGTTGTGTAAGTGGCTCGGACGAGTTCGTTAGCCAAAAAAATCCAACAACCGGAAGTAAGTTTTTTGACCGGAAGTAACTATTTTTTGAGATTTTTACTAAGAGAATGAATTTTTTTTAGAGTTTTTTTCTAAAAATATAAATGTAAGATGTTATTCTGCACATTTTGTTTTTTTACGCGACCTTATAGCTCGCTTGGTTCCCCAAAAATCGATCAAAACGTGAAATACCATAGAAGTACCCGGTTCAAAGAAAATGTGGTGGATTCTACCGTGGGGCTGGCGTGCGAAGCACGCAATGCTTTGTGTGTTGAAAATACCCCTAATACGAGGTTTGGCGTGCGAAGCACGCAATGCATTGTGTATTGAAGACAATCCCAATATGTGGAATGGCGTGCGAAGCACGCAATGCTTTGTGTATTGAAGACAATCCCAATATGTGGAATGGCGTGCGAAGCACGCAATGCATTGTGTATTGAAGACAATCCCAATATGTGGAATGGCGTGCGAAGCACGCAATGCTTTGTGTTATTGAAGATACTCCCAATATGCGGAATGGCGTGCGAACCATTTTGCAGCTATTCAGCACCGTCGTGAATAGACCTATTTCTCAAATTGTTGGT
>JAGFPH010001610.1:141088-160820 GCA_018207615.1 Philaenus spumarius | reverse complement strand
CCCCCTAAAATTTCAAATTTTTTCAAACCCTTTCTTAGTGATCACCTATGGCCCTAGAGGAAGCTACATACCAAATTTCATTACAATCCGTTCTGTAGTTTTGAAGAAGTCATTTTTAATAACTTTAATCCCCCCAATTCCCCCCTAAAATTTCGAATTTTTTCAAACCCTTTCTTAGTGAGCACCTATGACCCTAGAGGAAGCTACATACCAAATTTCATTCCAATCCGTTCGTTAGTTTTTGAGAAATCGTGATGAGTGAGTCAGTGGGTTTTGGCTTTTATATATATAGATAAAAAAGTTCCTGTCATTTACTAAAAAATATTGACCCTAGTGCGCACGCGTCATGATCCAAGACATCGCTGCCTCCACCACCTAACCAGATTGTGCTATAATTTGCGATTGTGCCTAACAGATTCTGGGGACCATGATCGTTGCTCATTGACCTCTCCCGAACTTAGGTCTCACCATAAGAGTCACAGCAATAGCTCATCTTTCCTTAGGAAATTCGCTAATAATTCAGAATAGTATACACACGAATGAGGTATTTAATTAACGGTAGTGTATTTTTATCTTGTAAAGTGATTCCTGGAAGTGTTAATTAGATTATGTATAAGAATGCGTCACAACTGACAGGGGTCCGATAATAGAACATTATTACGTGAATTTTCCTTTTCTTGCGAAAGTTAGGTCAGGTCTCAAGTATACTTTTAGTAATTAAAACACTGGCTTAAATTTGTAAACATTTGCAATACTAAAACATTATTTGTTTTTAATTCAAGAACATATAAAATTCCTAGTCAGTCTCAGTTCATTGTTGTTATTGCTACTACTAAGTTTGGTGGTATTGTTATAGTATGGTGGTATGTTATCTAAGGTGGGAGTAGAGTGGCACCACGGTTAAACACGCTCGTTTATTTGGCTACAGTTGAAACCTCCAACGGTTGCGTAGGTTTGAGCCTTATTACCGGCGCTTGAATAAATTTCGCTCCAGGTCTCTTTCAAGGATGGACGATCTCATCTTAAGACAATTAATTTTAGTGTACCGGGTCTGACAGACCAGATTACGAAAAGTGTGTTTTTTTCTTTCCATTTTTTGTGCTGTTGAATGTTTTACCTTTGTTGTTTCACATTATAAACTATGCATTTATTTAATAAAACCTAATTTTGTCTCACCTAAAAAAACCTAAAAGTTTAATAAAACCTAAAGTCTTAATTTTGCGTTTCATATATTACTATTGTTATATATGCATTTGTGTTTCTTAGTTATACTGTAATTGAGTTCTGATTTATTAGTTATACTTAGTCTAATATTCAAGTTGGGTCTCGCAGACCCAACTAACGAGATTGCTGTGCTTCATTTTACATTTTACGATTGTTTCTTTTTTTTACAATAAGATTAAAACGTAATTTAAATATTAATTTTCTTTAAAAATACTTCACTATAATGTGTTAATTTAGTTTTATTTACCAGTTACACTTAATAATAATAGTTGGGTCTCACAGACCCGATGTTATCACCGAATGTTTAAACATGTCTCATTCAAGCTAGGCATAATCAATTACTTAATTTGCGACAAAATGGCCTAACCAACTCAAATTTGCGCTGAAATGCTTCATTTACAAGGCAAAATGACGTTTAACTCACCTGTAAAGGTAAATACATTTTTATACAACTTGTCAAGAAATTTCAAGATTGCAGCCATAGTGGAAATTCAGTACCTCTTAGTTCTGTTAAAACCTAAGCGATATTGGAGGAAGTACAGTATTCGTAACAACGTTACATTATGTGCATGTAAACTGATGCTTTATGTATAGCACGACATTTCCCTGTATAACTGAGGAAACGGGTTAACCAGCTTACAGTGCGGTCAGTGTGGTTAACATATCCGCAGGATGTTTCCCACGGACTATTTCGCGTTGTGCTCGTCTTGTCCGGGTTCTTTATTGCTAATTATATATCCCTTGTGTGTAGTATAGACTATGCAATACCGGAGCATAGTAGGTCATCAATGCGTAAACGTATGTGCAAGTTTAACGTTGTCTGTTTTTAGTTTGGTTTTTGTGTTAAGCTCATTTTAAAGAACCTAAAGGGCAGAAGGTTAAGTCGTAAGTAAATAAACTAGGTACTAAATGGGGCGGAGGGAAGTTATTGTTACAAATACTGTAACTAAACTAATATAATATCAAACAGCTGTGGGTAATTTGGAAGATGTTCGTAGGCCAATACTTATATTGCTTTGTATTGTATACAGGCTATTACCACCTACCTGTTTATTGCATAATTTATAGTGAAACACCCGTTAAAAATCACAGGATATTGGTAACTTTTTTAGGAATGTTTCTCAGTTCCGCTTATTAAACTTATACGTTTAAATATACAGAAGTTTATATTTATTTATTAAACAAAAAAATAAATTGATATGAAAATTGTCTTATAATGATTTTGAGTGTATTCATAATTAATGCATTATGTTTTATTTGACAAAATTCGGACTCCCTTTGACTAGGGCTCTTTCAAAATTTAACTGAATAATAATAATAACAATGCTATATTTATCTCCCAAAGTATACAAACAGTTACACAAGCGTTTAATGGCATTGGTCATTTTGACCGTCGGCCAGGTAGGTAGCATCTAAAATTACAGTAATTTATAATAATTTTACATAGTAACTAATTCTACGAACTATACATGCCAACACACACACACACACTCACAGACACACATATAAATTACAGAGAGCAGAAAATCTAACATACATCAATTTACATTTAGCACTATACTTAATTTTTGACTAGGTTCATTTTTTTTGCAATAATTTATAATAATTTTATACAATAATTATTAATTCTAGAGACCATACATGCCAATACACACGCACACACAAATAACGGAGAGGGGTAATATGAAAACCTAACATAACACAAATAAAACATTAATCAACAAACAAACTAATCACTAAACAAAATTCACGCCCAGATGGTGGCCCAAACAAATACATACATAATACACCTAAACATGAATGAATAAATAAATATCATATTCTTATCTATATCTCTCTCCAAGTAATCATTCTCATTGCCATCATTATATTACATTCGTACAACTGAAGTGGCCTAAACAAGTATGTACTTAATACCCCTAAACATATACATAAATAATATATACGTACATAAATTGTGTACATATCTATACATCTACCTAAGTAATCGTTTCCATTGCCTACCTGAATATTTTCCAAATGAACCACTTCAATAGTTGAACTCTTGTATCAACTCCCACCTATACTTCCAGGCTGATCGACAATACTTTGCCAATCGGTCCCAATCCCGACCAAATTTAACTGAATAATTCCTGGAGAATATATGACTAGTTTTAAAATCTTGTTAACATGCACGTATCATTTTCAAATATTTACTCAATATGTGACAAAACTCTTAAATCAAAACAATCTTATTTCTATGTTTTTTTTTTTAAGAAGAACCATTGAACACAACTATTTTGGGAATAAAATTAACAGCATTTACGAATTTTTATTTTTTATTTGCACTTTTTTGCAATATAGCCTCGTCTTGTGTTTTGACCAAAGAAGTATTTCACAACACTTAATCAGTTTTTACCTTAATCAAGTGCAGTTTTACCAAACACAATGGATCTGTATCGAAAATACCGTAAAAGGATTATCTGTTGGAAATTCAGATGTAAGGGGAAAACACAGGTAAGTGATAGTACCAACGGTAAATAAACTTAAGTGGAGTTGAACGCGAAAGTATAATATACTGGGTGATTCTGGAAAAAGCTGAGAAACTTTCAGGGCGTGTTCTGTTAGTGAACATAAAAAAAACAGTAGAAAAAAGTATAAATAAACGGTATCAGTTAACTGACACAAACTTTCTCCCAACTTACTGTAGTCAAAATAATATTGTTTTCAATCATTTTATTTATTACTTTTTAGAACAAAACAAAAAAATAATATTCTACCTACGTCAATCGTATAAAAAAATTATTGTCCTTGATCGCTACCATGGTGCTATCCCGTGCGGCCGCCGCCGCGATGCTAGATTGACAACATAAACTTGTTTATTTTTAAACATTTCCCCATAATTATAAAACGCCGAAGTTTAGATAAAAGCGGGTGGTGTCATTTTGTTTGGCATCTTAAGCACTATAAATAGGCCTACTGAAAATTTGATCAAAATCGTTAGAGCCATTTTTGAGAAATTTGCATTTTTGTCGTTTTTTATGGGTTTTTAGGGGTAAATTACACTTAAAAATTAAAAATTCCAAAAAATGAAAAAAACGCCTGGAGATATTAGGGTTTAGTACCTACATACCAAATTTCATGAAAATCGGACCAATAGTGTCCTCTCTGGTTGTGTATACATACAGACAGACACCACTCTAAACACACTTTTTTGGGTTCAGGGAGCACCAAAACAAAAAATTCCACTAAAAATATTTTTGGGTTCAGGGAGCACCAACACAGATAATTGCACTAAACCATTTTTTGGGGTTCTGGGAGCACCAAAACAGATAATTCAACTGAAAATTCGAATTCGAATATTTTTACGAAAACAATACTTTCTCCATATACTACGTATAGGGTGGAGAAAGTAGAAATAAACAAACGTAGGTTCGGAAATGCTTTGTTTCCCAATTATCCACCATTTTTTTTATAAAATACTTAATCTCTTTGGATGTAGAAAATATATTGATCGCAAATTTCGGATACATATTTGGTATGACATCTTTTACCCGTGTACAAACAACCAAAACTTTGTCATATATTTTTAAAATGGTGGCCGTTTAAAATTTTTAATGTATAATATCTTGAAAACAGCTAATTTAAAAAATGCAATTTTGAATGTCAATTAAAACTTTTTAAATTATTTCTGTAACTTAAAAAATAACAGAATTATTGGCTAAAAACAGGAACAAATTTTACATTATGGACATTATATACATTATTTAAAAAATGCTAATTTTAATGTCAAATTATAACTTTTTAAACTTATTTCTGTAACTTAAAAGATAACAGAGTTATTGACTAAAATCAGAAACAAATTTTACATTATGGACAACTACCAAGATAAAAAATGTGTAGTTTAGTGTACTTCTTACAAACCAATAAAAAAGCTCTTAGAAATTTACTTTTGTGTGTAAAGTAGTTTCTGAGATAATGGGTCACTAATATTGGCAATTTAACTAGACAGAATACCGGTTTTCAACTCCCCTTGACCTAAACTTAACTGAAAGTGGAAATGATTAGTGTTAAACTATAATCTTCCAAGGCGGGTTGTGGTAAAAATTATAGGTGGTGCAGCATCAGAAAATATTCAGCCTTTGTTTTAAAATTGTGTTAAAGGAAACAAACGTGTATGAACAGAAATATAACCTCGTTCCCACACATGATGTAAAAACACTACCTTTCACCAGCACGCCAGGGTCGGCACTGCGGGAGCAACAGTGCCCTCTCTCCATCGCAGCCTCGCGTGCAGAGTCCTATGTGCGCAACAGCCAAACACTACGCCGCTTAAACTGTGAAGCTCACAGTTTTGTATCTTTTTCATAAACTGTGGAATGGCTACTTATGTAGAATAATGTAAAGAAAAAAGGACTCGTAGTAAATGTTATCAATAATATCAAGTGGAAATAGGGGGTACTGCTGTTCCACAGAGCCTGTACCCGAGCCTTATTTTAGAAATGTATTTCAGCAATTATTTTCATTTAAAAATGTTTAAATGGCCGGCATTTTTAAACGAATTATACGAACAAGTCGATTATTTTTGTTAAACTAGGTCTTTACATTGATGAGTAACGCGCACAATTACAACGCAATCGGTTAAACCTTTCTAGAGATATGAATTATTTAGTAAAAAAACAAAATGTCGGATATCTGGTCAAATTATTAGCATTTCCGGACATGTGTTTATTGGAAGGTTTTCTTTATTTTGCCACATATGTGCAATCCCGACATTATCTCCGCGAACTATCCATTTCACTCATCTTCTAACAGTAACGTTCTTTTACAAACAAAAGCTAGGTTAGGAAAATACTTTAAAGCATAACAATAACATTCAAGCGCACAGCTGATTTCTAGCGTTGAACGTCGTAGGCTCCATAGATTTTATTAAGTTGAGCACTCAATGTTATTTGAATGGGTTTCATTACTTCACCGAGTGAAGTAAAGAAGTTGTATACATCACGCTTGTGATAGGGAAGTTTAACATGGCGGGTTGGGTAAAAAAGTATAATTTTAGACCTTTTTAGATTTTTCATCAAAACGCTTGAGTTGATCAGCTGCAGATTAGTCATTTTTGAAAATATAGTTTTTAAAGTAATTATAGCAAAAAACAATTGTATTTGTAACTTCTGTACCAATTTTTAAATCGTTATGTTCGAAAATGTCGAAAATGGAGTCGTTGAATCCAAAAGTGTTATAGTTAAAACGAGATAGGTAAAACAGAAGACTATTTTCAAGCGCCTTTTTTTTAAAAATAACACGAAAAAAATCGTTCATACTTACTAAGAATATTTATACTGGTGTACTCAACTTGTAAAACAAATTTGATGTTGATATTCCAAAAATTGACGAAACTGGAATAGATTGAAATTAGTTCGTGGGTCCGGTACTCCTAAAATCGATAATCGAAATCGACTCCTAGATCGGGTAATTTTCAAGATAACAAGCTGAGACTCAGCATAAATGTTTAAAATATATATTTTAACTCCTACGTCAAGTTTTAATTCGATATATTAAAATTCGGCCAATTTAGAATGAGCCAACGCTTCATATATGAATAACATGTCCCCTTTTAGTGATTTCCCCTGCTGCAAAATACATACCTGCATTAATGATTTTTTTCCAGACAAACCATTGCTCGGACGAAATAAATACATATGACCTTTTTTGTTGAAAAATACCTCCCCTACACGGTGGTATTTTTTATTTTCCTCTATCTTCATCCCAGCTCGAAATATTAAGGATAATCGAAAAATAAAATGATAATAGATTTTTTTCGACTTTGGGAAATCGATAGACTGGTAAACTTTTTTTATGTTAATCTGTAGACAAGTACGTATACTTGAATGTACTTATAATTAAAAAAATCAGCCGTATTGTAAATTACTGGAACTTCTGGTCTAAAATTACCTCTACCGACTGGCCTACTTTTCTGCCCAGTTTTCTCATATTACAGAATAGTTCAACTAACATTGGGATGGGATGGTGTACAATATAAATTTATCTTCAAAAGCTACACATTTTGAAGCCCAATTTTGAGAACATTTTACTGTTTAAATATGGTATAAATTATAAATCGTTTGTACACCAGTGTTTCTAGCGTAGGCTTGTGTTAAGTTCGCGGTGTTTTAATGCGTTCTCTGAACAGTGATGCTAATGGAAGTGTAACAATAGGCCTATGTATCGAGGTTACATAACGATAATTATGCCTTCGTCGAGCTAAATCTCTATTGTCATTATAACAACTATTGGCGATTTGCAATGTAGGCCTAATGGCACTAAATGAGATATAAAACATTATCGTGGGTTTTGTAATCGGTTTTAAAATCTAAGTGTGTTCTCGAAGGACTTGTTTGATTAACCTGTAAGTCAATCTATCTTGAAATCGATGATTAAAACAATAATTCTACCACGCAGCTGAACGCCGACGTGAGTTGAACGTGATTTCCAAAATTAAGTTTATATGTTTTAGGGTTTCAACCAAGTATTTGGGAAATTGTTCTACTGATCAACGTTGAATAGCTGCCTGCGTGTACGAAATGCATAAGTATAATTTGTTCGGACTGCAGTCCCGGCTCACGCGTTGCTTCGTGCTGCTCGCAGGAGTTTGCACCTCGCCATTACGGCCAATAAGGGCTGCGCTTTCCGAGTTTGCACATCAACCTTGCGGCCTCGGATTATGGACTGTTTCGCTTCGCTCGCAGCGGACGAACTCGTTTCGTGAGTTAGTATCTCACCCCTCGGCGTCGAATCAGAAGCGCCAACACGTGGATTTAAACGGGGTACTTTTATGGTATTTACGTTTTCATCGATTTTGTAGGGACCAGAAGAGCTATGGTTACTTCCGGTTGTTGGATTTTTATGAGTAAAGTCGTTCGAGCGACTTAGAAAAGCACCGTGTGTACCAAATTTGGACCAAATCGGACGTAAAATGCGGCCATTAGAAAGGCAACACATATGATTCATGAAGATATGCAGAAATTTCGGAAGCTCATTCTACATGTAAAAGTAATGAAACAAATTTGGAAAACGGTTGACCCTAAAGGCCATCCATGTAACTTCCCGCTAAGTTTAATTACAACAAACACTATTTTTGGAAATTTTGAACTGCCATAACTTTTGAATGAATCAACCGATTTTTATGCGATTTGCGGCAATCGATGCAGTTTTTTAAGTCCATTGAAAGAACCAAGAACAAAAATTTTTCAGATGAAACGTTTCGGAGAAATTGAGGAAAAACACTTGTTTTTATTTTATTTCGTTCACGATATCTCGCGAATGAATCAACCGATTTTTATGCGATTTGCGGCAATCGATGCAGTTTTTCGAGTCCATTAAAAGAATCGACAACAAAAATTTTTATGATAAAAAATTTCGGAGAAATTGAGAAAAAATACTTTTTTTGACTTTCTTTCGTTCACGATATCTCACGAACGAATTAACCGATTTTGACCGGACTGATAGCGATCGACGTCGCTTTTCAAGGTTAAAAGCTGATTAGATTTTGGGATTGATCGGTAAAGCCGTTTAAAAGTTATTAAAAAAAAAAAAATGATTTGAAAAAGTTTTATTTCTTAGTTTTTTCGAAATTTCTCAGAACCTACCGGTTCGAATTAGTTGAAATTTTTAGGAAATCTAAGTTTAATGGAACTCTTTAGAACGCCGTTTGGTAGGATCCAATCGGTTAAGCCGTTCAAAAGTTATAAGCGGGTCACATACTTACATACACACACACACACACACGCGCGCGCACATGCAGACAGGGTGACACCCTCTCGGGAGTGGTCAGGGAAGATTCCTAGGACCTCAAAACGTCGAGATCTGATGAATACTCGATTTTCGAAAAACGGGGTGAAACCAATAACTTCCCGATTTTAGAAAATTTTCAATTTTCTTAGCGAGAAGTTAAAAAGTTATACAAACATAGGTCCAGAAATACTTTGTTTTCCAGATATCCGCCATTTTGTTTGTTTTACAAAATAATTCGTATCTAGAGAAACGTTTGACCGATTGATTTCAAACTTGGCATGCCATTTAACCTAACAATGATCTATCTCAAGAAAAAAAATTGATCATATCCAATCATGCGTTTCAAAATGGCGGCTGTTTGAATATTTCAAACCTAAATTACTAGAAAACAGTACTTTTTAACAAAAAAATTTCAAGACACCTTTTTTGTACCTTTTGGCACTATAGATGATATCGTCAGTTTGAAGACACCGGCTGTCTTTGCAAAGAAAGAGTACGGTGCGACCAAGATTTACTGAAGAACGTGTTGAATGAGTGAGAGAGCCTTTCACGCTTTGCCCCAAGAAATCAGTTTGGAAGGCTAGTCGTTTAACAATTCCAGTGACGTCCGTGTGGAGAGGTTAAGGAGACGCTTGCAACTACGTTCTTATCGTTTGCATTTTGTTACAAGCTCTAAAGCCTACAGACTACGGTTTACGTGCCAACTTTGCAACGTTGCTGCATGACGATGGAGATTTTCCGGATCGTGTCGGCTTAAGTGATGAATCGACATTTCACCTAAGCAAACAAGTGAACACTCATAATGTGCTCATCTGGGGGTCGGCGAATCCCCACGGGATGGTACAGTTCCTACGAAATTCCCCTAAATTTAACGGGTTTTCTACCATATCTCGGCAGAAAGTTTATGAGCCTTTCTTTTCTACTACAACTATGGCTCTTTCCTCAATTGGAAGAAGCTGATGCTCAGAACTTTATATGGCAGCAAGATTGTGCGCCGCCTCACTGGTATAACTAGGTATGCTATCGAGTAAACGACGCACAATGGTCGATAATGGTTGAAAGAGCGCAAAAACCCCTAGTAGGCTTCATTTGGAGGTAAGAATATTCTTTTCCTCCAGCTGGTTCTTTAAGACGTATTTTTTGCCTCATTAATAAGGTAGAAAGAACAACAACTTATCCGGCGAGCGGGCCTTTTCTGCGCTTTTGATACAAAGTGATACTTTCCCCCCTTAAGGCTCGGCTCTCCACATTCAAAACTACGATATTGGGTACCAATTTCAATGTTAAATAACCAAAACATACATTCACTATTAAGCATATTTTTGTACTGTTTTTGTTAAAAAACTAAAGCTGTATTTTTTTTTCTTAAAGAAAAATAGATTGTGGGTGTTGATTGCTAAGGATTTTTGCAATATATCTTTTTGCAACTGAGTAAAAAATTTATAAAGTTTACTATTTATATCATACGTTTATGAAAACAATAAAACGGTTTCTGAAAATGTATTCGGCAATCAACATCCGCATATGACAGTACTTCAAAATGAAACCAAATTTTTTAATTTATTCCACGAATTAACGGAAAAAAATGACTTATTCTGTAGCATTGCTCTTATGGGAATCAGATTCAATATGGCGGGCAGGGAAGCGCCCTCTTAGTCACAAATTATTATTGTTCATGTTTTTTTAAAACACTGAACCGATCTAAACTATTACCAAGACCGCACGTTCGCTCGTTTACTAGATAAAGGTAATATATCAGCTCATGAAATAACGATTTACTCAAAATAATTAGTCTTCATAATGCGATTTTTCCCTGTGCAAAAGCGAAAAGGTTTATAATTTGGTAATATATAACATATGCGAAGGTCAATCTCTTTTGGGTGAATTTATTTATAAATAAATTACGAAAGTAACAAAGTTCGAATCATTTTATCTGCGAACCGTGATAATCTAGAAGTAATCAGTGATGGAAGGCAATCAGAATACTAAAAGATCAATGTTCATGTCCATATATGTACTAACATGTACCATTTATTTACAAACAAGCAAGACTCGCAGGTTTATGCAGCTGGTTCTTGAATTGTTCGTTTCTGTAAACCCGAATGAGTATTTATAACCAATCGCACGTTGGCGCAACTTAGTTATTATTTTACTTTTTCACTATATTATAGTATAGAGAAAGTATAGTGATCGCACAAAAAATCTATGTTGAGATTTTTGCGGAAATATCCGTTTTGGGACCCCCTGAGTCCAAAAAGTGTTTTTTACTAAATATCTGTCTGTATGTCTGTATACAAAGCAAGAGAGAAAACTATTCGATCGATTTCGAACAAATTTGCACCAGACATGTCAATTAGGCCTGTATTATTCACGAAAAACATTTTTGACAATTTTTGAAAAACTACCCCCTTTTTGACCAAAAAACCCCCAAAAAATCAGTTATTATTTTTTAAATAAAAAACGGCTCCAACGATTTTAATAAAATGTGGCTTATTTGTAGCCCTCAATGTACCCTACCATATGCAAAAAACCGCATCTTTCTAAAAATTCTCGTTTAGCTAATAATAATAATAATAATAATAACTGATTTTTGGGGGTTTTTGGCCGAAAAGGGGGATGTTTTTCAAAACCTTTTTCGTGCATTTATACAGGCCTAATTGACGTGTTTGGTGCAAATTTGTTCTAAATCGATCGAATAGTTTTCTCTCTAGCTAATAATAATACTATTTATTAGTTAATCTCCTATTTTAATATCACCTCTCCTACCCCTCCTACAATTATGAAGTCACAGTGAATCTGTTTAATAATTTAAATATGTTTGTGAGAAACTATTTGCCAGTTCCTGGTACCGTTTATTATGATTTTTTCTAATTTTACACTATACCTTATAAATTTTAAACTAAATGTCTTTCAAAATGTTTAAAACTGTTCTTTAGGCATAATTTCAGAACCTTGAACATATTTAACTAATAAATCATAAAACAAATTGTCCTGGGGTCGCTCAAATTTTAATTTTGGTTCTGGATCGCCTATACATCCTAGAAATGATACCTCTGATCGTCAGAAATGTAATGAATTTGCTCTTTTTAGTCAAGCGAAAAATTGAGGTTTTTTGCTAGTCTCCGACTATTGCCCGGATGTTACAGCCAACATCTGGATTTAAAACACCCGGTATAATATAACCCTGTCGAGGTTATTGTTATTTGTAGGTGGGTTACGTCCATATGGAACCTTGATCACGTCAAGATCGAGACTATAATAATTATTTACTAAGTTTCTTATCTATGTACGGACTTCTCTGTTCTGGGAGCCATAAAGCTGTGCCAGTAAACTTGACTGGACCGAAAGAGGCAACGGTGGAAAGCAGTTTACGACTCTGTGTTGAAGGGGTTATTCACTTAGCGGTATTGTGCAGTTTATTGTGTAGCTCAGTGAACATTACATTGTACGCACTTAAAGTTACGTTGTTTCTTTTAATAGAAGATTGTAGGAAAAGTAATTCAAAAAAGCATTTCGTATATTCCGTAGGAAGATTTAAGCTTTTAAAGAGTTGAGTAACACTTTCTCTGTTCGTGAGACGTGGAAGATTCGTTTCCCGCGAACCAAATTTAAGATTTCAAAATTATTATGACTAAGGTTTATGTAATACTAGAGTGCTTCGCGCACCAACCCCCTTGTTTGTACCTTTGCCACCAGCCTCGACTCGCGCATTGCTTCGTTCCGCTCAAAGTGAGTTTGCACCTTGAATTACGGACAGCTTCTCTTCGCTCGCAGCGGACAAACTCGTTCATCCCGGTAGTGGGTCTCGGATCTGAAGCTGGCCCCGCGGTATAATCCCCCGCGTGGATTTGAACCGGGCACTTTTATGGTATTTTACGTTTTGATCGATTTTCGGGGAACCAGACGAGGTATAAGGTCGTGTAAAAAACAAAATGTGCAGAATGATTTCCTATATTTGTTTTAGATAAACCCCAAAAACGTTTCATTCTAGTACGAATAATTTCAAAAAATTTTACTTATGTAATAATGTCGTTGAATTTTTTTGGCTAACGAACTTAAAAAACCAACGTGTGTACCAAATAGTAGGTACGTTAAATTCGACCGTTAGAGTGCGATCACATACATACATATATATAACACTATCTGACCCGTACGGCGTTGCCCGTGGTGTTTGGTATTTTCAGTCTTTGTAACGTAATTGTATTCTTTTTAAGTGTTCAGTCAGTGAGTGGTATTTGGTTTTTATATATATACAATAGATCTTAAATAATAAAAGCACTATTGTCATAATAATAAAAGATCTGAAATTATGATTTTAGTAACTTTGGTCCCCCCAAACCCCTCCTAAAATTTCGAAATTTTTCATACCCTTTCTTAGTGAGCACATATGGCCCTAGAGGAAGCTACATACCAAATTTCATTCCAATCCGTTCGGTAGTTTTGAAGAAATCGTGATTTAATAACTTTGATCCAACCAAAACCCCTAAAATTTCGAAATTTTTCATACCCTTTCTTAGTGAGCACCTATGGCCCTAGAGGAAGCTACATACCAAATTTCATTCCAATCCGTTCGGTAGTTTTGAAGAAGTCATTTTTTAATAACTTTGATCCCCCCAAACCCCCCTAAAATTTAGAATTTTTTCAAACCATTTCTTAGTGAGCACCTATGGCCCTACAGGAAGCTACATACCAAATTTCATTCCAATCCGTTCGGTAGTTTTTGAGAAATCGTGATGAGTGAGTCAGTGGGTTTTGGCTTTTATATATATAGATAATGTATATACCAGGTTTTTAAAATTGTATAAAGAATTAATTTGTTTAAGGATCATAGTTGTTACCATACACTTTTTGGAATTTTTATCAATTCTCGAAATGTCGAGTTTTTATATGTCCTAACTTTAAAATTTTTTAGCATTAATTTAATCTTCGATGAACGCTCCGGATTTTCGTCTTTAAATCTCCCCGCAACAAACAAAATTGTTTACCAATCATATACATATTTCTATAAGGGTTTTTTCTGTTACGTCCCTTTTTCGCCGGTCCAACTTAACCGATTTTTACGATTGAGGTGTCATTTTAAATCTTATGATCTAGCACACCTGCGAATGGTAATTAAAAAAATCATTTCGTTTGGGCTCCACCCCCAAGCCTTTGATTTATTTCTAGAGGGCGCTTTAAAAGGTCCAGTGCTTACCAACTTGCACTATTACGGTTTTTAACGTGATGTAATTTAACAGCTGATATTTCTTTAAATTGTAGGTGAGTTTCTAACAAACAGAAAAAAATATTAAAATGCGCAATTTGCGCGCAGGCCCCCTAGTAATTATTACATCCTTAGAAATTGTGTGACAAATTGCTTACGATTATTATAATTTGGCTTTTCAATATTATGGTTGTTACATTTTTTACATGTAATATTGTTTTCTGTTTTAGGTGAGTTGCGGTTCTTTGTTACCGATATGCAACTGTTTGTAAGTGAGAATGGTGATATTAATTACAGGAGGGAATTATTTTACTTTTTATTACATCACTGTTAGTAAATTACTGCAGAAGTGATGAAATGAATGTAAAAAATAATTAATAAAACTTGAACACGCAATTTCATAACGAATATGTGGTATAATATAGTTTGAAGATGGCGATATTTTCGTTGAAATGTATTTCAATAAATAAACGGATCAGTTGTGGGATTCTGTGTTCAAGTTTTATTCTATTGAGAATATTTTATCACGAGTTAAACTAAATATTTATTTTTATCTTTATTATACATAAAAATATACAATTTCTCTTTTATTTCTGGTAAATATTTTTAATTTGAATTTTAGGATTGTGTAAGGCTGCTGATTATAGGAATTGTGTTGTCAGTTCAGTTACACGGACTCAGGATATTTAATAAGCGAACATGCACTTTTACTCTCAATATTTAGCTCTACAGGGTGATTTTTTTAAATGGGCCACCATTGGCATCTCAGAAACTATAAAAGTTACAACAATCTTTAAATGGGGGACCTTCACTACTTTTTCCCTTGCGTTAAAAATACAATATTAACATTTCCAAAAACTCCGCCATTTTTCCAATATGGCGGTCAACTTTGAAATTTCTTATGGAAACCCCTATTTTTATGACGGATTTAGATTTTACATGCAATTTTAAGACTTTTTTATTCTTGGTGTTTTTTTTGATAAACTAAACCGTTTAGCCGCTAGGAGCGCTGAAATGTTCAGAAACTCTTATTTCAACATTTATTATACAGTAGTAAAATTCAACTCAGAGTGAGGCGGAAGTTGAAGCCTACGGAGGGTCAGCACGGTCGACTGGTTTCCGCTCCACTTCTACCTGAATTTTAATTTTTTATAGTACCGTTATGCAAACTTTTTTTATAACAAGGAAATATAAAAATAAATCACATAACGTTGTGTATCACGATCGTCTGTTTATTTTGATACCAAATTTGAAGTAAATCGGTAAATGTTGAGTAATTAAATGGCATAGCTTTTAATGTAACTAAGAACTATTGAAGGTGTTTTTGGTCAAATACTCTACCTTTTGACAGACAACTGAATTTCAACCCCTTCTCAGGGGGTGGCCAAGGGGTTGTAACTCAAATAGTTTAAATGGGAACACCCATAGTGTGATGCATCATCTTAAAGGTCTCTTTAAAACGAGAAAAACTGCATAAATAAAAATTTTCTACGACACTTGTATCCAAAATGGCGGCTGATTGAAATTTTGGTTTCCAAGGGGTTGTAACTCAAATAGTTTAAATGGGAACACCCATTGTGTGATACATCATCTTGAAGGTATCTTTAAAACGAGAAAAACGGCATAAATAAAAAAAAGAAGTATTCATTGGTATTACATCTATAACAGTTTCCAATTTATTGAGGTGTTGCCATACATATGGACCACCCTGTATAGTATTATATATCAAAATAAAGATAAAATTATTATCTTTTAATTTCAAATTGATATATCTAATGATTTAAAAGCTATTAATATTATAATGCAAAAATGAACAATGGAATAAGTTTATTGTGATATACGAAAATGTACGAATGTTTCCGAAGCTAAACGAATGGGTATCTCTTCTTTAAATTTGTATAAATGAATATATTGATTACTAAAGGTTGTATTTATATTCATTTTATAACATCAAAGCAAATCTTATAACTTATTATAGCCTACTTTAGATCTATGAATCATATTTAAAAAAATCAACTTCACAAGACATTATATTGATTGATATTATTAATGGAAGTTGTAAACATAACCCTTAAGTATTTCACATGATTTGTAAAATTAGCTGCTATATTTTTACTCACGTACGGACGTACACTCGCTTTTATACGAGTTGATTATATTATTTAATTCTCAAAGTTTGTATACGTTAAACGGCCGGACGGTCGGAAATAGCCGAGAACAAACACTCCATTAAACAGGCGCATGCGCAGTTCGCCCATTTTTCCGAGATCAGTTGGAAATTTAACATTTTCCCTCATAAAATAATGAGTTTTTCGGTATTTCCCTTCCCGGGTAATTTATTTTAGTGGGAGTAGGACCATTTCAATTTTGTTAATAGTTTGTAATAGAAATTATCCCTGGCAAATTGAGTAAATGGAAAGTGCTGAAACTCTCAGATGGGAAGCATTAAACATGATAAACATTCAGTACCATGGGCATGTAAGAATCTATACAGATGGCTCAGTAGATTTAGCAAAATGCATCTTGGGTTCTGGCTATTACAACCAGACGAATTGAGACAGATTTTATATTTCTGCCAACTCCAATTCAAATATGGATGCAGAACTCCTGGCAATCACGCCGTCTTAGTGAGTTCCATGTCAATAAATTTGGATAATTTATGCCGGAAAAATGTACTTTATTGTAGGAACATGCACACGCCGAATTGGTGTTCCTACTCGAGAGTTTAGCCTGCACTCTGGTAGTTATCACATAAACTTGTTGAACGCGGAGGAATACTAGAACAATTTTATATCCGTTAATGTTGATTGTGTGACAGAAAGCAGTGTTTATTAACACATTCAGTACTCAAATACATTGTAACGCATGCGTATTTCAGTACTTTTAAAGTCAGGGTTACCTCTGTAACCCTCTAGTTTCCGACTTTATGAAGTTGTCCTATATTTGCTAGCGGAAGAATGAAACTCGCACAAACTCAATGCTACTAGTGTATAGCTCTGCCATTTGGAGAGCTGCGGTCAACTCAGAAATATTTGTTCACTCCTTCTGAGCCTTAAGGTTGTCAAGAGAAGAAAAGAGAAATGGGAAAGGGCCGTCAGAAGCCAGTAAGGAGTTGAGAAACTGTAATTAAGTAAACTTCTACGACATGCAACACAATCAACAGTGAATCCAGTTTTATTAAGATGTTTATCTATTCCAACACGGTCTCGCATGAGGAAGCTTTCTGTCTATGTTATTGGCACAACAAGCGATCACTCGAGATCTCGGCGTGCACTTTCAGTTTAGAAAGTTATTGTACAATTATAACTATAAGCGGAAGCTTTGTTTGGTCTACAGTAAAAGACGGAAGCATGGCCGACATGTTAAAGTACATTGGTGGTGACGTCAATCCATTTCTAGCGTTCTGCGAACTCTTTTTACACAAGATAATTCAGGAAAAAGTCTAGTTTTCCGTTATATCCACCATTTTATTATTTTATAGAAAATATAACTTATGTCGTGTCCGTACCATACGGTTCAAAAGCCAATTAGGCAAGACAATGGTAAACGTGAGTGCGAGAGAAATAAACTATATTATTAGTAACAATCGTAACAATGATTTACTGTTATAAGCCGTTTGCTCAATCCTTAGACTTGTGTGGAAATCACTTATGTGTACATGTAGTAGTTAGTCTTATTAATGTTTAAACAAGAATTAATACCTTTCTAATGTAGTAGGGAAATTTATTACTTTCTAAAACAAAATTAAATAATTAAAGAAAATTTAGAAAATAGAGAACATAGGGAAGTAACCCTTAAAGCCTCCTGGTAACTTGCTGCTTATTAAAGGAATCTCTTTAAAATCATCCTTAAAGTATAACTAAATATTGACCTTGACTTGTGGGAAGATTAACTTGATGGAATAAAACATGAACACAGAACTACACAACTAGTACGTTTATTAATTCAAACGCGTTTCAACGACAAAGTCGCATCTTCAGGGATACACGAGCTATAACTGTGGTGCATCACTTATTCTCTTATTCTCAAAGCAGATGTTTTACTTAATAATATTTATTTATAAGCATATTCTTAATTTCTACTCACCAGCGCCAGATCTCCAAGCATAACCTTTTTCTTAACAACCTTAACGGGTAGAACCTTATTTTCCCCTCACTAGTATTTTCTTATAAGTATATATTTTTCAGTATAGTATACAATCGCCTATATTTTTTTAGTAGGCCTATAGTGTCGCCTATGTTTTTTCAGTATAGTAGTCTATCGCCTATATTTTGTAAATTTAGTAGAAAATCGCCTATTTATTGTCAATATAGTAGACAATCGTCTATATATATTGTCAATATAGTAGACGATCGCCTATATATTGTCAATATAGTTGACAATCACCTATAATTTTATTCAGAATAGCAGAGACAATCGCCTTTATTTTGTCTATATAGTACAAAATTGCCTATATTTTTTCAATATAGTAGTAGTAGACAATCGCCTATATATTGTCAATATAGTAGACAATCTATATATTAAAAGAATTTATGAAAACTTGTGGCAGTCAGTACGGCCATTCTATCCGGCCGATTTCCTTATTTTTTTTTTTTAAATTGCAGGTAATCATTCACAGATATGTCATCAAGCATTACAAATCATGTATCTTACGCCTTACAAACGTTATGCAAATTTCTGCTGTGTATTCCTTATGGGGTTTTTTTTTGGTTCTTTGTCCACTTTGCGTTCGTATACCGTCCATCCGATTGCTTTTAAATTTTGCATAGTAACACAGGTTAACCCTGGGAAGGTTTTAGGCCATTTACCGAAATCCTAGGACATTAGGGCTACGCCCCAGTGGCCCTCAAAGTTTCAATGTTAATCTTATGGAAGAAAGATTTCTATTGATTTTATCAGGGGCACAAAAACAGCTGTTCGTATAAAAAACTTAGCAACACATCATGTTTGTTTACTTTCATTACCATAGCAACATTACTTAGAAAATTTGAAGAGTATTACCTTTTTGAGGTTACATTGACAAACTAAAAACAAACACAAACAAAAATCGACGAAAAATGCTAACTATATTTTAATTCAATTCAAACATTGGTTGTTACAAACCTATTATATATAAAACAGCTAATTTGGATCAAAAACTGAACATAATCATTCACAGATATGTCAAGTCTTATATATTATCATCCGTTCAGCCGCTATTCACCCAAGAAGGAGCTCCGGTATACAATCCTTCAAATTTCCCATGTTAATCTTATGGAGATAATGTTTAATGAGTTTGAGTCAGCTGCCAAATAAAACAGCTGATTTATGCTCGGTCACCTATGTACAAACGAGCCAAAGATTAACGAGATTCTTTATCGAATTTTCCACCTGCGAGCGAAGCGAAGCAGCCATCTGAGGCCGAAGGCCGAGCCGGGGTTGGGACGCGGAGCGTCCAGGGGCAGAGCCCCTGGTCGCCTATAATTTTATTCGGAATAGCAGAGACAATCGTCTTTATTTTGTCAATATAGTACAAAATTGCCTATATTTTTTCAA
>JAGFPH010001610.1:115942-131088 GCA_018207615.1 Philaenus spumarius | reverse complement strand
ATCTATAATGGTAAAAAATATATTACACCGTTCCGGGACTTTTCAATTACACTGTATATGTTTCTCTAATTAATCTGCCTATGATTGTTCACGGGGCTTACTAGTAATGTACAATTTACAACTTTAATCAAAAGCTGATTTTTAACATCTAAAATAAATCTGTCGTTTGAAACAAAAGCTTAGTAACGGATTTTAAATTATGCGTGTACTAGACCAGAATGTAACATTTTGAAAATACTTTTCCAGTCAGAGAGCACTGAAGATGGCGTGCTTAGATCGCCGAAATCTCCCCTGGTTTTACTACAAGATACGGTGCTAAAATTTGAAAGATTTAACGCTGCTCAGACATGGTTCCTAATTTATGTGATTCATATCCCTGATATTGTCTGCAGTTCTTTTACCAACCCGCCTCGTATTTTGTAATTATTTTACTACATTTGCATTGCATTTTAGTAACATGAACTCTGTTGGAAATGTATCCGATTCCTCCTCTTCAGCCCATACCCCTTACATCACAATCCACGAAAGACAAAGACAGCAGATATTTTAGTACATTACCCCAGTACAAATAGATTTAATTTAAAATAAGTCTGTTAAGTGCTAGATGTAATTAATTTTTATCTTCAGTTTTAAGTGTTGATAATGTGAAAATTAATTTGTACAATTTCCTAAGAATATAGAGCTAAATATTGAGAGTAAAAGTGCATGTTCGCTTATTAAATTTACTTTGTCCGTTTAACTGAACTGACAACACAATTCCTATAATCAGCAGCCTTACACAATCCTAAAATTCAAATTAAAAATATTTACCAGAAATAAAAAAAAAATTGTATATTTTTATGTATAATAAAGATAAAAACAAATATTTAGTTTAACTTGTGATCAAATATTCTCAATAGAATAAAACTTGAACACAGAATCCCACAACTGATACGTTTATTTATTGAAATACATTTCAACGAAAATATCGCCATCTTCAAACTATATTATGCAACATAATTATTCGTTATGAAATTCCGTGTTCAAGTTTTATTATTAATTTTTTACATTCATTTCATCACTTCTGCAGTAATTTACTAACAGTGATGTAATAAAAGTAAAATAATTCACTACTGTTATAAATTAATATCACCATTCTCACTTACAAACAGTTGCATATGGGTAACAAAGAACCGCAACTCACCTAAAACAGAAAACAATATTACATGTAAAATAAACGGTACCAGGAACTGGCACATACTTTCTCACAAACATATTTAAATTACTAAACAGATTCACAGTGACTTGTAGGGTGGGGTAGGAGAGTTTTTTTTATTAAAGTTGGAGATTAACTAATAAATATTATTATTATTATCTAGAGAGAAAACTATTCGATCGATTTCGAACAAATTTGCACCAAACACGTCAATTAGGACTTTGTAGATGCACGTAAAAAGGTTTTGAAAATTTTTGAAAAACAACCCCCTTTATGGCCAAAAAACCCCCCAAATCAGATATTATTATTATTACGAGCTAAACGAGAATTTTTAGAAAGATGCGGGTTTCTGTAAATGGTAGGGCACATTAAAGGCTACAAAAAAGCCAAATTTTATCAAAATCGTTAGAGCCGTTTTTTTATAAAAAAATAATAACTGATTTTTTGGGGTTTTTTTGGCCAAAAAGGGGGTTGTTTTTCAAAATTGTTCAAAACCCTTTTTCGTGCATCTATACAGGCGTACTGGACATGTCTGGTGCAAATTTGGTTGAAATCGATCGAATAGTTTTCTCTCTAGCTTTGTATACTTTTATTAAAGTAGGCGAATGACTAATAAATATTATTATTATTAGCTAGAGAGAAAACTATTCGATCGATTTCGAACAAATTTGCACCAAACACGTCAATTAGGTCTTTATAGATGCACGTAAAAAGGTTTTGAAAAATTTTGAAAAAAACCCCCTTTATGGCCAAAAAACCCCCAAAAATCAGTTATTATTATTATTATTAGCTAAACGAGAATTTTTAGAAAGATGCGGGTTTTTGCATATGGTAGGGCACATTAAAAAATACAAATAAGCCAAATTTTATCAAAATAGTTAGAGCCGTTTTTTTATAAAAAAATAATAACTGTATTTTTGGGGGTTTTTTGGCCAAAAAGGGGGTTGTTTTTCAAAATTGTTCAAAACCCTTTATCGTGCATCTATACAGGCGTACTGGACATGTCTGGTGCAAATTTGGTTGAAATCGATCGAATAGTTTTCTCTCTAGCTTTGTCTACATACAGACATACATACAGACATACATACATACAGACATACAGACAGACATTTTGTAAAAACCACTTTTTTGGACTCAGGGGGTCCCAAAACGGATATTTCCACAAAAATCTCAACATCGATTTTTTTTGCGATCACTATACTTTCTCTATACTATAGTATAGTGAGAAAGTAAAAGGTAACAGCCATAATATTCAAAAGCCAAATTATAAAAATCGTAAGCAATTTGTCGCACATTTTCTAAGGATGTAATAATTGGTAAATAATTTTTTTTTGTTGTTGTTGTGGGGAGATTTAAAGACTAAAATCCGGAGCGTTCATCGAAGATTAAATTAACGCTAAAAAATTTTAAAGTTTGGACATATAAAAACACGACATTTCGAGAATTGATAAAAATTTCAAAAAGTTTATGGTAACTATGATCCTTAAACAAATTAATTCTTTAAACAATTTTAAAAACCTGGTATATACATTATGTTATATACCGAGTGTCCCACGAAGAGGTCCCTATTTTTGAATTGATATGACAGACGTATAGAGCGCGCTACAGACTTGAAATTCTACAGTCGTGACTAACACATACGTAAAAGATATACCCCTGAGTATCAGTTAATTCTGACTGATCCAAACAAAATGGCGGAAACAAAAAAAAAACAAAATCAGCAATCGTATTTTAAGGGTAAACCTACTTTTATTTAGAATAGGAACAGCTACAGCTGTTTAGACTATTTTAAATCTATCAGCTGACTGCGTGTATCCACAACAATGAATATATTTGGTAATAAACATTGGCATTTGTTATTAAGTTGCATTGTAAAGTGTCTTATGTACCATGCCGTTTTCAACTGAGCAAAAAGTGAAATGTTGTTCCTGGGCTATTGCCTTTGAAAATGATTATGAAGCAATAAGGTGTTTCAGGAAAAGGTACCCAGGTGTAGTTCCACCGTCAAGGAAATCTATTCGTAAGTGGAAGACTATCGTACTAGAAACGGGGTCAATACAAAAAAAAAAAAATACCATAGATCCTCCAACATAGAAAATGAAGAAATCGTATGTGCTGCTTTCATGGAATGCGCCCTAATTCAGTAAGAAAGGGTGAATCTGCTACAGGGATACCGAAGTCATCTTAGTAACAACGTTAAAATTCAATAATTATGTTGTAACACTTAAGCAAATAAAACTATTTTAACGAAAAGGTACTATTTCTTTGATATCCCGCCATTTTGTCCTAATGTGTCAGAATTAACTGATACTCAGGTGTATTTCTTTTACATATGTGTATGTTAGGACTGTTGAGTTTCAGGTTTGTAGAGTGTTCGGTGCATCTAATATATTAATTCAAAAATAGGGACCTCTTCGTGGGACACCCGGTATGTGTATGTATGTGATCGCACTCTAACGATCGTATTTAACGTACTATTTGGAACACACGTTGGTTTTTTAAGTTCGTTAGCCAAAAAATCCAACGACATATTATTACCGTAAGTAAAATTTCTTGAAATTATTCGTACTAGAATGAAACGTTTTTGGGATTTATCTAAAACAAATATAGGAGATTATTCTGCACATTTTGATTTTTAACACGACCTCATAGCCCGTCTGGTTCCCCGAAAATCGATCAAAACGTAAAATACCATAAAAGTGCCCGGTTCAAATCCACGCGGGGGATTATACGCGGGGCCAGCTTCAGATCCGAGACCCACTATCGGGATGAACGAGTTTATCCGTTGCGAGCGAAGAGAAGCTGCCTGTAATTAGAGGCCCCAAGGTCGAGGTGCAAACTCACTTTGAGCAGAACGAAGCAATGCGCGAGTCGAGGCTGGTGGCTAAGGTACGAACAAGGGGGTTGGTGAGCGAAGCACTCTAGTATTACATAAACCTTAGGCATAATAATTTTGAAATCTAAAATTTGGTTCGCGGGAAACGAATCCTCCACGTCTCACGAACCGAGAAAGTGTTACTCAACTCTTTAAGCTTAAGTCTTTCTACGGAATATACGAAATGCTTTTAGTTTCTCCACCCTATACGTAGTATATGGAGAAAGTATTGTTTTCGTAAAAATGTTCGAATTTGAATTTTCAGTTGAATTATCTGTTTTGGTGCTCCCAGAACCCCAAAAAATTGTTTAGTGCAATTATCTGTGTTGGTGCTCCCTGAACCCAAAAATATTTTTAGTGGAATTTTTTGTTTTGGTGCTTCCTGAACCCAAAAAAGTGTTTTTAGAGTGGTGTCTGTCTGTATGTATACACGACCAGAGAGGACACTATTGGTCCGATTTTCATGAAATTTGGTATGTAGGTACTAAACCCTAATATCTCCAGGCGTTTTTTTTCATTTTTTGGGATTTGTAATTTTTAAGGGTAATTTACCCCTAAAAACCCATAAAAACGACAACAATGCAAATTTCTCAAAAACGGCTCTAACGATTTTGATAAAATTTTCAGTATTTATAGTGCTTAAGATGCCAAACAAAATGACACCACCCGCTTTTATCAAAACTTCGGCGTTTTATAATTATGGGGAAACGTTTAAAAATAAACAAGTTTGTGTTGTCAATCTAGCATCGCGGCAGCGGCCGCACGGGGTAGCACCACGGTAGCGAGCACGGCCAGTAATTCAAAGATCGCGCGATCGAATCCCGCCTGGGACAATAATTTTTTTATACGATTGACGTAGGTAGAATATTATTTTTTTGTTTTGTTCTAAAAAGTAGTAAATAAAATTATTAAAAACAATATTATTTTGACTACAGTAAGTTGGGAGAAAGTTTGTGTCAGTTAACTGATACCGTTTATTTTGAATTACTTTTCCAACAATCTTCTATTAAAAGAAACAATATAACTTTAAGTGCACACAATGCAATGTTCACTGAGCTAAACAATAAACTGCACAATACCGCTAAGTGAATAACCTCTTCAACACAGAGTCGTAAACTGCTTTCCAGCGTTGCCTCTTTCGGTCCAGCCAAGTAACAGCTTTATGGCTCCCAGAACAGAGAAGTCCGTACATAGATAATACACTTAGTAAATAATTATAGTCTCGATCTTGACCAAGTGATCAAGGTGCCATATGGACGTAACCCACCTACAAATAACAATAACCTCGACAGGATTATGTTATACCGGGTGCTTTAAATCCAGATGTTGGCTATAACATCCGGGCAATAGTCGGAGACTAGCAAAAAAATCAATTTTTCGCTTGGCTAAAAAGAGCAAATTCATTACATATCTGACGATCAGAGGTATCATTTCTAAGAATTGTAGGCGATCCCAGAACTAAAATTAAAATTTGAGCGACCCGAGAACAATTTTTTTGGTGATTTATTACCTTTAAGGTACTAAAATTATGCCTAAAGAACAGTTTTAAACATTTTCAAGACATTTAATTCAAAATTAATAAGGTATAGTGTAAAATTACAAAAAATCTAAAAATAATAACGAACTTGCGCCAACGTGCGCGATTGGTTATAAATACTCATTCGGGTTTACAAAAACCAAAAATTCAAGAACCAGCTGCGTAAACCTGCGAGTCTTGCTTGTTTGTAAATAAATAATACATGAGCATTCCTCTTTTAGTATTCTGATTGCCTTCCATCACTGACTACTTCTAGATTACCGTTTATCATGGTCCACACATAAAATAATTCAACTTAGTTTGTTACTGTCGTACTTAATTTATAAATAAATTCACATAAAAGATATGAACCTTCACATATGTTAATATATTACCCTTTTATATAACTTTTCGCCTTTGAACATGGAACAACTGATCATGAAAAGTAATTATTTTGAGTAAATCGTTATTTTATGGACTGATATTAGCTTTATCTATAGTAAACGAGCGAACTAGTCTTGGTAATAGTTTAGATCAGTTCAGTGTAAAAAAAAACATGAACAATAATAATTTGTTTCTTAAGGGAGGAAAGTATCACTTTGTCACCCCGAAAGTAAATGTTACCGCAAGAACGCAGAGAAGGCCTGCCCGCCGGATAAGTTTTTCTTTCTACCTTAATAATTAGGCAAAATATACGTCTTAAAGAACTAGCTGGAGGAAAAGAGTATTCTTACCTCCAAATGAAGCTTACCAGGGGTTTTTGCAGTTTTTCAACCATTACCGACCACTGTGCGTCGTTTAGCCGATAGCATACCGAATTATACCAGTGAGGCGGCGCACAACCTTGCTGCCAAATAAAGTTCTGTGGGTCAGCTTCTTTCAATTGAAAAAAGAGCCATAGTTGTAGCAAAAAAGAGAGGCTCATAAACTTTCTGCCGAGATATGGTAGAAAACCCGTTAAATTTAGGGGAATTTCGTAGCAGCTTTACCATCTCGTGTGGATTCGCCGACCCCCAGATGCGCACATTATGAGTGTTCACTTGTTTGCTTAGGTGAAATGTCGATTCATCACTTAAGCCGACACGATCCGGAAAATCTCCATCGTCATGCATCAACATATCATTTGCAAAGTTGGCACGTAAACCGTAGTCTGTAGGCTTTAGAGCTTGTAACAAATGCAAACGATAAGAACGTAGTCGCAAGCGTCTCCTTAACCTCTCCACACGGACGTCACTGGAATTGTTAAACGACTAGCCTTCCAAACTGATTTCTTGGGGCAAAGCGTGAAAGACTCTCTCACTCATTCAACACGTTCTTCAGTAACTCTTGGTCGCACCGTACTCTTTCTTTGCAAAGACAGCCGGTGTTTTCAAACTGATGATGTTATCTACGGTGCCTAAAAGGTACAAAAAAGGTGTCTTGACATTTTTTGTTAAAATTAACTGTTTTTGAGTAATTTAGGTTTGAAATATCCAAACAGCCACCAATTTTAAACGCATGATTAGATATAGCCTAATCTCTTATTTTTCTTGAGATATATCATTGTTAGGTTAAACTTTATGCCAAGTTTGAACTCAATCAGTCAAACATTTCTCTAGATGTGAATTATTTTGTAAAACAAACAAAATAGTTTTTTTTAACTTCAAGCTACCAATAAAGGGAAGTTATTGATTTCGGTCCGATTTTCGAAAGTCGAGTTTTCATTAAATCTCCACGTTTTGAGGTCCCAGGAAGCCATTCTGACTATTCCCGCCGAGATGTCCGACCGTGTGTGTGTGTGTGTGTGTGTGTGGGTGTGGATGTATGTGTGTAAATAAATTTTTGTCGTACAGTTTCTCAAAAACGAATCAACCGATTGAATTCTACGACATGTCATTCGAAAGGGTGTATCGAAACTTAGATCTGATTAGATTTGAGAGTTAATCCATCGAGCCAATCCGAAGAAATTTAAAAACATAACCTAATTTTTTTTTTGAATTTTTATGTTTTTTAAAAATAACTTTAAAGCGTGCGAAAAAATCATAATAAAACCATGTATACATTTTTTGTGCTTAAAAAACTGCGTCGACTGCTTTTTTGAAAATGAAAATCGGACGACGCATTCAAAAGTTATCGTTGTTTAAAAATTCACAAATTTTCGTTTTTTTGTATTTGTTGTAATAGTGTTTGTTGTAATTAAACTTAGCGGGAAGTTACATGGATGGCCTTTAGGGTCAACCGTTTTCCCAATTTTTTCTTTATTTTTACATGTAAAATGAGCTCCCGTAGTTTCTGCATATCTTCATCAATCATGTGTTGCCATTTTAACGGCCGCTTTTTACGTCCGATTTGGTCCAAATTTGGTACACACGTTGATTTCTAAATCGCTCGAACGAGTTCGTTACTCATAAAAATCCAACAACCGGAAGTAACCATTTGAGATTTTTCGTACTAGAAAGAGACTTTTTTGGGGTTTTCATCTAAAAAAATATAGAGATTATTCTGCGCATTTGGTTTTTTCGATGCCGACGGGTGAGATACAAACTCACGAAACGAGTTTGTCCGCTGCGAGCGAAGCGAAACAGTCCATAATCCGAGGCCGCAAGGTTGATGTGCAAACTCGGAAAGCGCAGCCCATATTCGGAGGCCGTAATGGCGAGGTGCAAACTCCTGCGAGCAGCACGAAGCAACGAGTGAGCCGGGACTGCAGTGCGAACAAATTATACTTATACATTTCGTACACGCAGGCAGCTATTCAACGTTCATCAGTAGAACAATTTCCCAAATAGTTGGTTGAAACCCTAAAACATGTAAACTTAATTTTGGAAATTGGTTCAACTCACGTCAGCGTTCAGCTGCGTGGTCGAATTTTATGGCGCCTAGAATGTTCAATAGATTACCTAATGAAATCAAGCAATTACATGGCATTAGCTTATTTTTGAAGAGGCTAAAAAAATGGCTGTTTACATTGGAGAACCTTGATTCTTTAATTGAAATTCAAAAGTAGTACAGATGTGTTTTTTTATTTATTTTTTGTTTTTATTTATTTAACTTTTTTACATGCTTTTCTTTTGTTGTGTATTTTTTCCATCAATACTATTGTACTTTCATGAGTTACCAATTGTTATTTATTATGTTTAGTTTATTTTCTTTTTTTAATTATGGATATATTGTTCTTTGGAATAATGTTTACATTGGAAGCACCAAATTTTAGTTAACAATTAATAGTTTGAATTCAATAAATTATAATATGATTTAAAAGATTATTAAAGTGGCCGAAAAAATAATTCAAAATAGTAGTAATTTACTTTCACTATCTGAACGCTTCTTAAAAAAACAACAATATTAAGAAATAGGAACCTTCAAATGGGCAAAATGCCTTGAAGGCCCTAAATTTTCTCATTCTGATGGTATAAAACATATATAGTTTAAAATTCTAAGTAGTTTGTAGTTTATAGTTCTGATAATCTTGTATACACCAAGATTCTTTTGTTCTTTAGTTTTGTTTGACTGATCAATATAAGTAAGACCATATTTCTTTTGTTTTTTATCCTATTTTTGTATGTATAATACTCCTATTTTTGTATGTGTAAATCTTATAATATATTTATTTAGTTTTTATGTATTTAGTGTTACGTTGATATCAGTCTTGGCAAGTTTATTACAGTGTTTGAACTTGGACATGTGTTTAGTTATTATTGTATTTTGGTGACTTTTGTTTAATTATGTATAAGAAAAAGAATGATTGTTATTAATTTGTAGCAGATTGAGGAAATAAATACATTTATTATTATTATTTATTATTGTTTTAATCATCGATTTCAAGGTAGAGAGACTTACAGGTTAATCAAGCAAGTCCTTCGAGAACACACTTAGATTTTAAAACCGATTACAAAACCCACGATAATGTTTTATATCTCATTTAGTGCCATTAGGCCTACATTGCAAATTGCCAATAGTTGTTATAATGACAATAGAGATTTAGCACGATGAAGGCATAATTATCGTTATGTAACCTCAATACATAGACCTATTGTTACACTTCCATTAGCATCACTGTTCAGAGAACGCATTAAAACACTGCGAACTTAACACAAGCCTACGCTAGAAACACTGGTGTACAAACGATTTATAATCCTTATTTATAATTCTGTAAGCGAAATTTTAGATTGAAAATTTTGGGAATTTGGTATATCATAGGATGATGGGAGGGGTATCAAATTAAAGGTATCGATTCAAGGAACGAGGGAAAAATATAATTTCTAAAATTAAAAACTTAGGGGTTTTTGAGGTTCCTGAAAAACGAAAATCCCCATAAGAAATACATACAAATTTTAAAACGTCTGCTTTGTTTACATTAAAACATTTGCTATTAAATAAATAAATTAAAAACATAAAACAGCTGTTCTGTAAAATAATATGACAGGTAATGTAAATTATATTTTTAAATTAAATTTGCTACTTATTAACCTATAAAAGATACACGTTCACACACACTTAGAAGAGAAACCTTATAACTGTGATTTTTGGAAGGTTGTATGGCTGTTCTATTAACTTTTCATACATTTATAATAATATTATAAAGATGTAACGTTTGATTTTTTCTTTGTTTGTTTGTATGTAGGGGGTACTACTGGCACTACAGAACCAATTGAAAAAATTGTTTTTCTAATAAAAAGCTACACTTTTCCTGAGTAACATAGGCTATAATTCATTTCGATAAGAAACATTTTTTATTTCAATATTTGTAAATTTAGTCGGAAAAATTCTTAGGTTAAGCCTAGAATGATAAACCAACACATGTATTTACATTTATTACCATAACAATAAATTTAATAAAAGAACAGATAATATATAGCTGTCTGTTCCAATATTTCCATTAACAGCTAATTTCAAAATTTGAAGCAATTATTTTTGTATTTCTAGCTTTTAGGTTGGGGTTTTTAAAGTGTAGACCTGAGCCTTGCTGGTTCTTTTAACCATTGTTGTAACTGCTGTTATCAAATATAAGAAATAATTTGATTTGAACATTTATCATCTTAGTTTTGAGGTTATCATTAATCGTACAACTTTATTATAAATAAAACATAACATTTGTTTTTAGAAGGTTTCATTGGGGGTTGGCTTGCGGAGCACGCAGGGGTCTCCCCTAGTTTATACCATATTTAAACAGTAAAATGTCTTCAAAGACATAAATAGCTTTTGAAGATAAATTTATATTATACACCATCCCATCCCAATGTTACTTGAACTATTCTGTAATATGAGAAAACTGGGCAGAAAAATGGCTTTGTGTATTATGCATCGGTTTAAACAATATGGCCACAGAATTTAATGCAAATAATGAAATTTACAAATCATGTAAAAACTAATTATTCGGAGTGTCTGTAACGCGCGGAGATAATGTAGGGATTGCACATATGTGGCAAAATAAAGAAAACCTTCCAATAAACACATGTCCGGAAATGCTAATAATTTGACCACATATCCGACATTTTGTTTTTCTACTAAATAATTCATATCTCTAGAAAGGTTTAACCGATTGCGTTGTAATTGTGCGCGTTACTCATCAATGTAAAGACCTATAGTTTAACCAAAATAATCGACTTGTTCGTATAATCCGTTTCAAAATGCCGGCCATTGAAACATTTTAAATGAAAATAATTACTGCGTGGTCGAATTATTTTTTCAAAAATACATTTCTAATATAAGGCCCCCCTATTTCCACTTGATATTATTTATAACATTTACTACGAGTCCTTTTTTCTTTACATTATTCTACATAAGTAGCCATTCCACAGTTTATGAAAAAGATACAAAACTGTGAGCTTCACAGTTTAAGCGGCGTAGTGTTTGGCTGTTGCGCACATAGGACTCTGCACGCGAGGCTGCGATGGAGAGACGGCACTGTTGCTCCCGCAGTGCCGACCCTGGCGTGCTGGTGAAAGGTAGTGTGTTTACATCATGTGTGGGAACGAGGTTATATTTCTGTTCATACACGTTTGTTTCCTTTAACACAATTTTAAAACAAAGGCTGAATATTTTCTGATGCTGCACCACCAATAATTTTTACCACAACCCGCCTTTGAAGATTATAGTTTAACACTAATTATTTCCACTTTCAGTTAAGTTTAGATCAAGGGGAGTTGAAAACCGGTATTCTCTCTAGTTAAATTGCCAATATTAGTGACCCATTATCTCATAAACTACTTGATATACAAAAGTAAATTTCTAAGACTTTTTTCATTTTTTTGTAAGAAAAACTCTAAACTACAAATTTTGTATCTTGGTCGTTTTCCATAATGGAAAATTTGTTTCTGTTTTTAGCCAATAACTATGTTATCTTTTAAGTTACAGAAATAATTTAGAAAGTTATAATTTGACATTAAAATTAGCATTTTTAAAATAATGTATATATTTATTTTTTATTTATTTATTTATTGTCACATAACATTTTACATATAGCAAGAGCTATAAAACTGGTGACATTGTCCTCAACATAAGCCATAATAACAAAACACAAACACAATAATACACAGTGCAATAACACCATACATACATTTTCATAACCCTATGATTAAAATCACAATTACAACTATACATTTTTTTAAACATAAACAGAAGATTATTATAAAAGTTCTCAATACATATCAACATTTTATAAATCATTAAAATTACCCAAGTCATCATCTAAATACTCCTGAATACTATAGTAAGCCTTTTTTTTAACAGAAATGCTTTCAATGCCCTCTCAAATACTAATGAATTTTCAATTTCTTTAATACACAATGGAGGATTATTTAAGAATTTTCTCCCCACAAAAACAGAAGTCCTTGAAGCTATATTTAAGCGATACCGAGGCAACACGAAATTATTTTTTGCCCTAGTGTTATACTGATGCTTCTTTTTGTTATTGCAACCCGTAATGTAATTCACCCTAATAAACATTATTGTCTCAAGAATATACAGTGAGGGAAGTGTCAATATTCCCAACCTCTTAAATAGAGGTTTGCAAGAATTAGTTTTCTTAGAAAAAGTCATACAGCGGATATATTTTTTTTTTTTTGCATTTTAAAAATGGAATCAACACCCACTGCACAGCCCCACAGTAATACACCATATCGCATTATTGAACAAAAGCTACCATGATAAATCATTAATTTAGTTTTTTGATCTACTATACTCCTTAATATTGACATTTGAAAACATGCTGCATTAAGTTTTTTTTCAGTATGTTTAAATATGTTTTCCAGCTTAAATTCTTGTCAATATGTAGCCCTAAAAATTTTGTATTCTGTACAGAAGTATGATTTTCTCCATCAAAGTCAAAATTTAATTCTATTGGTTGCCTACTCTGATGGGTTTGGAATTTAATAATTTTTGTTTTTTTACAGTTCAACTTTAAGCCGTTTACAGCAAACCAGTTTGTAAGCTCAAACATAGCCTTTTGAGTTTTGTTTTGCAGTTCATTAAAATTTTCTGCTCTAACAATTGCAGTAGTGTCATCTGCAAACAAAACCACACTAGGGCTAACGCTGAGAGCCAAATCATTAATGTAAATTATAAACAATAATGGTCCCAAAATTGACCCCTGAGGAACACCACATTTAACCTCATTCCAGGAAGAAATATATTTCATGTCATTTTTGAATACAATTGTTCTCTGCATTCGCCCATACAAGTATGACTTAACCCAAGCTATTGCTTCGACTGAAAAATTATAAAAAGCAAGTTTATCCAACAAAATATTGTGTATAACACAATCAAATGCTTTGGACAGATCACAAAAAATGCCAGCAGTAAACCATGAACCTTCCATGCACTCTGTTATCTGTCTGACCAAACTATTTGCCCCAGAAACCGCACCATAACCCTTTCTGAACCCAAACTGTTCTCTTACCAGAATATTAGAATGCTCAAGAAAAGAACTAATTCCATTATTCACTACACGTTGTACACGATATTGTATTCACTACAATATAATGTCCATAATGTAAAATTTGTTCCTGTTTTTAGCCAATAATTCTGTTATTTTTTAAGTTACAGAAATAATTTAAAAAGTTTTAATTGACATTCAAAATAGCATTTTTTAAATTAGCTGTTTTCAAGATATTATACATTAAACATTTTAAACGGCCACCATTTTAAAAATCTATGACAAAGTTTTGGTTTTTTGTACACGGATAAAAGATGTCATACCAAATACGTACCCAAAATTTGCTATCAATATTTTTTCTACATCCAAAAATATTAAGTATTTTGTAAAAATAATTGGTGCATAATTGGGAAACAAAGCATTTCCGAACCTACGTTTGTATGAACTTTTTTCTTTATTTTCACTAGCACAACACGCCCTGAAAGTTTCTCAGCTTTTTCCAGAATCACCCAGTATATTATACTTTCGTGTTCAACTCCACTTAAGTTTATTTACCGTTGGTACTATCACTTACCTGTGTTTTCCCCTTACATCTGAATTTCCAACAGATAATCCTTTTACGGTATTTTCGATACAGATCCATTGTGTTTGGTAAAACTGCACTTGATTAAAGGTAAAAACTGATTCAGTGTTGTGAAATACTTCTTTGGTCAAAACACAAGACGAGGCTATATTGTAAAGAAGTGCAAATAAAAAATAAAAATTCGTAAATGCTGTTAATTTTATTCCTAAAATAGTTGTGTTGAATGGTTCTTCGTAAAAAAAACAAAAAAACATAGAAATAAGATTGTTTTGATTTAAGAGTTTTGTCACATATTGAGCAAATATTTGAAAATGATACGTGCATGTAAACAAGATTTTAAAACTAATCATATAGTCTCGAGGAATTATTCAGTTAAATTTGGTCGGGATTGGGACCAATTGGCAAAGTATTGTCGCGCAGCCTGGAAGTATAGGTGGGAGTTGATTCAAGAGTTCAACTATTGAAGTGGTTCATTTGGAAATAATTCAGGTAGGACAATGGAAACGATTACTTAGGTAGATGTATAGATATGTACACAATTTATGTACCTATATATTATTTATGTATATGTTTAGGGGTATTAAGTACATACTTGTTTAGGCCACTTCAGTTGTACGAATGTAATATAATGATGGCAATGAGAATGATTACTTGGAGAGAGATATAGATAAGAATATGATATTTATTTATCCATTCGTGTTTAGGTGTATTGTGTATTTATTTGTTTGGGCCACGATCTGGGCGTGAATTTTGTTTAGTGATTAGTAATAGCAGATGTTTGTTTGTTGATTAATGTTTTATTTGTGTTATGTTAGGTTTTCATATTACCCCTCTCCGTTATTTGTGTGTGCGTGTGTATTGGCATGTATGGTCTCTAGAATTAATAATCTACTTATATAAAGCTGGACGGTAACACTGATTCACTGACATTACTTATTAGACACTTCCCGTAATCGTACCCCCCTCGACCTCATACTTGAATTAAAGCTCTCGACGAGAAACCTTTGGGAAAATTGTCATAATTTAACATTTTTTAATTTTGGGAGCACCTTTTGGGCGGGAAAGATTTTTTAGATTTTTTCAATTTCTTCATTTTTCCACTTTGAGCGCATTTAGTAAGAA
>JAGFPH010001610.1:76680-86686 GCA_018207615.1 Philaenus spumarius | reverse complement strand
GCAGGTATGTATTTTGTAGCAGGGGAAATCACTAAAAGGGGACATCTTATGAAGCGTTGGCCCATTCGAAATTGGCTGAATTTTAATATATAGAATTGAAACTTCACATAGGTGTTAAAATATATATTTTAAACATTTATGCCGAGTCTCAGCTTGTTATCTTGAAAATTACCCGATCTAGGAGTCGATTTCGATTATCGATTTTACGAGTACCGGACCCACGAACTAATTTCAATCTATTCCAGTTACGTCAATTTTTGGAATATCAACATCAAATTTGTTTTACAAGTTGAGTACACCAGTATAAATATTCTTAGTAAGTATGAACGATTTTTGTCATGCTATTTTTAAAAACGAGGCGCTTCAAAATGGTCTTCTGTTTTACCTATCTCGTTTTTAACTATAACACCTTTGGATTCAACGACTCCATTTTCGACATTTTTGAACATATCGATTTAAAAATTGGTACAGAAGTTAAAAACACAATTGCTTTTTGCTATACTTATTTTAAAAACTATATTTAAAAAATTTACTAATCTGCAGCCGATTAACTCAAGCGTTTTGATGAAAAATCTAAAAAGGTGTAAAATTATACTTTTATAAGTTACTTGTGCTTTGAAAAGTTAATAATAAAAAAGGTTTACACTCCTTGATCTTGTTTGAATCTATATATTTAACTTGTAAAAAAACTTTCAGGTTGATATTTTTAAAACTTTCTAAACGGGAGCTGTTTAAAATGAATTGGTGGGTCAGGTACTCCTAAAATCGATAATCGAAATCGACTCCTAGATCGGGTCATTTTCAAGATAACAAGCTGAGACTCAGCATAAATGTTTAAAATATATATTTTAACTCCTATGTCAAGTTTCAATTCGATATATTAAAATTCAGCCAATTTAGAATGAGCCAAAGCTTCATATATGAATAAGATGTCCCCTTTTAGTGATTTTCCCCTGCTGCAAAATACATACCTGCATTATCGAATTTTTTCCAGACAAACCATTCCTCGGACGAAATAAATACATATGACCTTTTTTATTGAAAAATGACTCCCCTACACGGTGGTATTTTTTATTTTTCTCTATCTTCATAGCTCGAAATATTAAGGATAATCGAAAACAATCATAATCGATTTTGTTTTGACTTTGGGAAATCGATAGACTGGTAAGCTTTTTTTATGTTAATATACATACTTTAACGTACTTATAAAAAAAATCAGCCATATTGCAAATTACTGGTAGTTTTAATCTATACCGACTGGGCTATTAGACAGTAACGAATTTGCGTTGTTACCGTCGTTTACTGCAATGTTGGTAGGCCATATTTTACGAAAAGAGTTCTTGAAACACGTAAAAGTGAGTTTGTGTTATTAATAGATATAATAAATGTAAGCCTAGTTAGTGCCTGCGTGCCGCTATAACTCCACCCATAGCGCCCCAGAGGGTATACATGGTAGCCTCCATCCCCCATTCACGAAGAAGGTTTCGATTTGGAGCTGCAAGGTTTTGGTTTGGAAATATAGGTTTCAAAGTGTGGATATATTTTTTATGATATAGATATATATATCCACTTCAATGGACTTCTTATGGGATATCGAGTGCCGAGACTGGCCATAAGAATTTCCAGTTAAGAAATTCCGGAAGATTGGAAGAAAGGTGTGAGAATGTTCCAGAACGTTATAGATTCTTCGGGAAGGTTCAAAAATGTTTCAGATGGTTTTGGACCATCGAAAGGACTTCTAGAAACCAGAAACTGGCTATGAAGCTAGAGACCTGAAACTTGGCACGTATCTACAGTCTACGAGAAAAACATTTTCATTTAGATTATTTGTGTCTTTGGTGTGAAATATTGTTCGTATAACATATTTTAAGTAACATGTTCTCATAAACGTGTAATGCACCACACAAAAACTGGTGGAAATCATGTTTTTCGCTAACTCGAGCTGATCATGTATGCAAGAATAAATGGAGAACATACGAGCTGTGATCCAAAACTTCTGTGAATGAGCAGCAGTTACTGACGTTTACATCCATTTGATCGAATAGCCTGATCTGTTGAGGCAGGCAGTATCAAGTTTGAACACATTTTGACCTATCAGTCAGCTGTTAGATCCGCTAGAGTGAGGTCGTGTTTTACCGTGCATCTTGGCATTAGCATCAAGTTTTGTTGAAGTTGCAAAAAGTACCAAAGAAGCTCATGAAATGTTAAAATCAGTGTATGTCGATAAAGTGGTAACTCTGACGACTGTTTACAAGTGATTATGAGCGATTTGAGAGCGGAAATAAGTCGGTTGAAGACGAAGATCGGTCGGGACCTGAAAATAGTGCAGTCATTGAAGCGAAAAATAGGGTCTTAACTCCGAATGTTTTTACTGTGAACCGATTTGCATAAAATTTTGGAATTAGGCTCATCTTACCCTTAACTTCAAAAGTGAAAATGATCTGAGCTCCGCCTATTATTTTTAAGGGATGTAAACAGCCCCTTAATGGAAAAATTGACATTGAGCAATTTTATCAATAGAAAACATGTTTAATATTAAGGGGTGAAATTGTAAAGTGTTTTCTGACACAATTACCTCATATTAAAATCATTTTCAACCCCTTGAAAACCTTACAACCCTTGCAAACAACCCCTGAATTTAAAAATCGCAAAGAATTACTTTGGTTTGACATAAAAAGATTTAAGTATAGAGTAAATAATATTTTATGTTCTCTATCTTAATTATCGAATTTTTAACCCCCTTTCGACCCTTAAAAACAACCCCTTGATAAAAAATTGTTTAAAAAATTTCTTTTGATAAAATGAAAAGGATTTAAATGTTATTAAACATTCTCGAAAATGATTATCATATTCTCAAGCTTTTCAACCCTTAAAACTACCCCTAAATTAAAACAGTAAATATATATGATTACACATTTAAAAATAATTTAATTATAGAGTAAGAAATTACCATTTATTGAATAAAATGTATAATTACAAGTTGTCTAAAACTGTACCAGATTGAATTAGTATTGGTATGTATTCATGCCTACGTTTCCAAAATATATGTGCCATATAGGCCTACGTTTCATATATATATATACATAAGACAATAGTTTTGGGTCTCTATTGCTGTGTACTTTCACTTTGCTCCAAATATTCACACTCCGAAATTTTCAGTTTACTAAGTAGAAAAAAATACGACTAGTTTTTGGACCATAACTCCTTCAATTTGTATGCTATCACAACTTATAAAAAACCATTTTAAAGGTAATTAAAAGAGCTACAACTTTTTTCATTACAATATATAGTGAAAAATCTTTTATTTTAAAACGGTGAAGGATCAAAGGGCTCAAGAGAGACTGCCGCGCGCGCTTTAAACAATAATATCTCCGTAAATTTTTGTGTGACAGAAAAACAAAAAAAAAAAACTAAATTATTTGTCAGAAAAAACCTACATTTTTCATCACTATACTTTTGTACGTATCTTTCATCATTTTTGAGATATGAAAAGAAGGTGGTTTTTTTAAAAATTCGAAAATTTTTTTTTCTTAAAATCGTGATTTTTTTTGAAAAATATGTGTCCTAAAGCAGCCAAACTGCTAGAATCCATCAAACTCTTTATATTAAAGTTAATTCTAGACGGAATACGAATAATTTTAATTTTGATGGAAATGGCACTTATGAAACCTATTGATTTAAAAGAAAAAAACATTAGAAGTTCCTCTTATTTGCAATACAGCTCACTCATTTTACGAGCAAAAGACTTTTAACAGTGCTCATTTTAAAGCTTATTTCAAGCACTACAAAATCCTATTTCATTAGAATGCATGAAATGTATCTGCTCGCCGCTAGATGGCATTGAACACATCTATTAAATTTCAGACAAAATAAAAATCGGCTTTGATCTTTAATATCTCGCTTTATATTGCACTTAGAACACTTTATAAAAAAACAATTTGTTCAGTTTTTTACCTGCTACAATTTTGTTCATTCTAAAATTTTCGTTAAAATACATATTTTTGGAGATATTTACAAAAACCCGATGAAAAAAGTGACAAAATTCCGAATTTTCAATTGCCAATAACTTGAAAAGTATTGGGTTTTTTGAAAAACTTTATAGAAGTTTTTTGCTTAAAATTAGGCCTTCTATCGATATCTGAGGTTATTTTGAAAAACAAAATTTACACCACCGATAAGGGGTGGCAACCACCCCCACGGTGGGTGCGGAGTTCAGATCATTTTCACTTTTGAAGTTAAGGGTAAGATGAGCCTAATTGCAAAATTTCATGCAAATCGGTTTACAGTAAAAAAATTCGGAGCAATAACGCTTCAATGACTGCACTAAAAAACAGATGAAACAGAAGGAAAATCGTGTCTCATTTTCTTGGAATGAAGTAGGGTCTTCATGCAGATATGGACTTCACGGCGAAAATTGTAACTGAAGATGAAAGTTGGATCTATGGTTACGACTCTGAGACGGGTTCTCAATAACTTCAAATTTTACGAGGAGGTACTAGAACGTTTGCGAAACGATGTGCGAAGAAAGAGACCAGAAAAATGGGCCAATGGCTTCCTTCTTCATCACGACAACGCGCCGTGCCACAAGTCGCTTTTGAATCTCCAGTTTTTTGTGGGGAAAAGTCTATCCACATCCGCTTTACTCACCAGATTCACAATGCGACTTCAGCTTCTTCCCAAAAATAAAAAAAACCTGTTAAATGAAAACGTGTTGACACCTTTCCCGACATTGAAATAGCCACGACCCAGCAACTGAAAGCCCTTTCGAAAGAAGCCTTCCAGAAATGCTTCTAGTCATGGATTCAACGTTGGGACAAGTGCATTGCTAGAAAAAGGACAGTACTTTGAAGGAGTTTAATTGAAATTCTATGTAAGCTTATTAATTTGTTTATTCATCGTATTTTTTGATCACACCTCGTAGAGATCAAATCCGAATCTCACTCGAATGGAAAGAGCGCATTCTATAGCGAAAACGGTTGAACTACAACGCAAAGAACCTAAGACACAAAAATGTTCGGTCCTCAGAAAATATAAAATTGGCCTACATAGCTTGATTTATTCTTTTGATATGAGGAAGAAAACATTAATCAAATTTTCTAGGCACTACACAAACCAAAATTATTAACAAACAGGAGAACAAAAAGAGATTGTTATTTTCCCGAAATAGTATTTCCCCCAAATGCGCTTAAATAAACATTTTGGCAAGTTATCAAAATCTTTTCCATTCAACACACATCTAGGCCAGTAATACACAGTATTGATGTGTTTAGAAATTTGTATGGAGTGATAGGTCCTTGTGTTAGATCATAACGTATTGAGCAAAGTAATCAGTTTTCTTACATTTTGTTTTGTAAAACTGTGTTACAAAAAAATATCGGTATTCAGTAATTTAAATGTTACTATATATAAAATGATAAAATCTTCCAGAAAACTATTGCCTGCGAGAAAATGAGCCAGTTCTTGTGTTTATTTTGTTGTAAAAAAATATAGTATTTTCTAACATTTTGTTGAAACCAAAATTGTTAGATTAGTTATATTTTGTTTGTAATAAAATTATTCAGTGTATTTTTCTATCACATCTCGTAGAATGATTTGGACGATTGGAATATAAATAGTATATATTTTACAACTGAGCCGGATTTTATTGTGATAACTTTATCCGTTTCTGAGAAATGCGAATAAACGGATTCAAATAGTGTTGCTTTCCTTTTTTTTTGTATGGTCTCCTAAAAACAGGTTTTGTTATAAAACAAGTGTTCAAAATACCAAAATTTAAAGCCACATTCTGTGGGGGCATAGACGCACACTAAGAAAGCATTTAACACAATTTTAAATTTAAAGATTACAAATTGCGAAAATTCCGGGATTCACTACCAACCCTAAAACAGCGGTTCAGATCAAAAGCTACCCATACATTTTGTTTACATTCGTTACCATAGCAACCAACTTAGCAAATTTAGGGATTAGTTTATTGTTCTTTGCAACCGACAGCTTTTTTAGGTTAGATTAATAAACTAAAAGCAAACACAAACAAAAATCAACGAAAAATGCTCACTGTATTATAATTCAGTTCAAACATCTGTTGCTACATATTATAAATAAAACAGCTTATTTGGATCAAATACTTTTAAAAAAATACTAGGTTAGCCCTACAATAAACCAAAACACGTTTATTTGCAACTAATTAGGCAAATTTAGAGTTAGGTAATTATTTTTTCTTTAACCTTTATTATAACTGCTGTTGTAAAATATGCGAAATAATTTGATTTGAACATTTAACATTATTTAGCTTTGGGGTTATTATTAATCCTACACCTTTATTATAAAGAAAACGTAACATGATTATGTGTACAGAAGTTTCCAACGGGGTTGGCGTGCGGAGCACGCAGGGATTTCCCCTAGAGTATTATAATTGAATTCAAACATCTGTTACATATTATAAATAAAACAGCTGATTTGGATAAAAAACGTACTTAATTTTATGTTGGTCCTACAATGAACCAAAACACGTTTATTTAAAGTAATTATTGTTTACAACTAACAGTTTCTTTTGAATTAGGTAAAATAAAACAAAAGACCCCTTGTAGGCTATATGAAATAAGTGGTCAATATGCAGTCAAATGTCTGGTGTTACAAATTATATTGTTTCTTTAGTTGGTAATATAATTTTTTTTTTTCAAATGTTGATTGTTGATTATGTATTTAAACATTAATGGTGAAGGTAGAACACATTCAGCAATTCGAACTGTTGGCGATGGTTGTGTCTATTTCGATATCTGTCTTACACTATCTATGTATAGGTCACAGCTTAGTAGTCAGAGTATACAATGATCTGTTTGCATTGGCTTTTCCATGTTTCGCGGCTGGGGTGGTAAACGAAGAGATCAGGGGCTGAGCTCATAGTTATCAATCAAATTAACAAACTAGATGCTTTAAAAGGGGAGCTGAACAAAAAAAATATAAAAAAAATTTATTGAAATTTTGGTTTCCTTGGTTATTTCTGAAAATGAAAATATATAACACTTGATATAAATAATTTACTAAAACGGCGAAAAAAATTCTTAAATCAGTACATTCAGATTTTTTAAACATTCCTTGCAACACGGTGGGAGTTATTACAGTGTAACTATCCTTTTTTTTTGTTCTTTTCAAGTTTCAATTTTGGCAATACTGTATAGTATTACTAGAAGTGGCTTATGGGTTTAGCAGACAGCTGGAATGTTTTTGTTTACTATTATAAACTTCATGGTTATGTGTTTTAGTAGGCTTATACATTGAAGAACTAGTTTCATATTATTATTTATTTATAACGAATCTTTAGTGTGTTATATTATTGTGTCTGTGTTCAGTATGGGCAGGGAAAAACCTACATTCAAGAGAAGGAAGTTTCAGGGTAATAGGTATTTAAAAGTGAATGTTTATCAACACACTGGAATTTTATTGAGAATGAGCCTAGGCCTAACTCAGAACTTGTAAATGTGACTTTAGCACCTAGGCCTACACCACCCAGCGCTTCTAGGAAAAAATAAGCCTAGTAAATGGCAATAATGGTTACTCTGAGTTTGAAGGAAACTCAAGAAACATTGTATGTAGTTAGTTTTGAAATAATACATAACCTATTTGAATATTACTGTCCTGGAGGCTTTTGAGGTAAAATATTTGTAAGTGAAAAAAGTTAGCCTTTTTTTGCTTGCGATTTCTGAACATTTTTGTTTTTTCCGGTAAAGGTGCATGTTTCTCAGGAACTAATGAAGATATCTTTTTGAAACTTTTATCCAATATTCCTGGCATAGGTAACAGTATGTGGAACTAAAATTATTATAATATTGTAAAAATAAAAAAAATAAAATTTGAAAACTAATAATTTTTATGCCAAGTAAAGATATATTTTTAAAAAAATCATAATTTCTTTAATACTGACCATACAAACAAAATTTTAGTTCTAGGTACTCTCCATGCATGCATAATAACTGAGTAAAAATTTGAAACCTGAAGGTCTAACGGTTTTCGAGAACAGTGTACCCGAACTTAGCAAATTTAACATGGACTCTTATGGACCGTTCAGCTCCCCTTAAACGGAATGACCGACACGACTGTGGACCACTAAAAACTGCTAAAGATATTTTGTATCAAAGGGATTAAATGGTTTCAAAAATGCCTTTATGCGTCAGCCAAGCTTGATTATAATATTTGTTAGAGAAATTGTTCCGCAATTGACTGCAATCAATATAAATCACGCGAGACTCTGCGAGTTATTTTGGTTTTACATCGATTGAAGTTAAGAAATTGCACAAGCTTTATTATAAGTTTAACGTCAAAGGGAAATTTGCAATTAAGCTGTCTCGAAGGGAACTTTTTGACAGCTTGTAGGGATTATTTGTGTCAAAATTTAAAACTTTTGTTATAACGTTTAATTAACTCTGGTTAAGATTAGCGATTACAGTGAGCAGATAATGGAGATTGAAATTTATCTCGGTTTTCTCGGGGGAAACACGACCTCTTGAGATTGTTTAACGTGGGGCCTGCGTTGTAAACTTTTACTTCTTCGTTCAGTAGAGGAAGCTGTCTTCTTTTTGGATTACACATTATTGTGCAACGAATATTATTTGTGAATTTCCATAGGAAAGATGAGCTATTGCAGTGACTCTTATGGTGAGAAATAAGGTCGGGAGTGGTAAATGAGCACCGAACATTGTTCCCGAAACAAGTTTTGGAGTGTCATTCATATATATATGTATATATGTGTTTGCACTCGGCCTCATTTCACGTCTGATTTGGTCACACGTTGGTTTTCACAGTCTCTTCGGTTGAGTTAGTTAGCCAAAAAAACTAACAAATGGAAGCACGTTATTTAAAATGTTTTTGAGATTTTTCGTAGTAGAATGACCCTTTTTTGGGGTTTTATCTAAAAAAATATACACAGGAGGTTATTGTGCACATTTTGTTCATTTTACATGACCTCATAGCCCGTATGGTTTCCCCAAAATCGATCATAACGTAAAATACAATAAAAGTACCATAAAAGCGAAGCTAATGCGAGCGAAGCGAAACATTCCATAATCTGAGGCAGCAAGGTGAAGGAGCAAACTCGCAAATCGTTTTTTTCCGTTGCGGAACGAAGCAGCGCGTGAGCTGGGCGGAGATGCGCCAACAAATTCTACTAATATGTTTCGTGTACGAAGACAGCTGTTCAGGCTGAATGAAGATGTATTCCTAATGTGTTTTTTAGGCTGTGAAGATTGAAGTAAACAAAATAAAAAAGCATTGTAAAAATGCTACATTTCAACCATTTCTAACCTCAAAGCAGTTCGTATAGCGTATTATATCCTACATTTGTTTTATATCTCATATTACAAAATCAATCTGAAGTTGGTTTTGATTGAAGTTGTAAACTTGTATAATAGGCCAGTCGGTAGAGGTAAATTTAGACCAAAAGTTCCAGTAATTTGCAATACGGCTGAATTGTTTTTTATAAGTACATTAAAGTATGTAGATTAACATAAAACAAAGTTTACAAGTCTATCAATTTCCCAAAGTCGAAAAAAAAATCGATTATAATTTTTTTTTCGATTATCCTTAATATTTCGAGCTGAGATGAGAGGAAAATAAAACATACCATCGTGTAGGGGAGGTATTTTTCAACAAGAAAGGTTATATGGTTTTATTTCGTCCGAGCAATGGTTTGTCTGGAAAAAATTCGATAATGCAGGTATGTATTTTGCAGCAGGGGAAATCACTAAAAGGGGACATCTTATTCATATATGAAGCGTTTTGTCATTCTAAATTGGCCGAACTTTAATATATCGAATTGAAACTTGACATAGGAGTTAAAATATATATTTTAAACATTTATGCTGAGTCTCAGCTTGTTATCTTGAAAATTACCCCATCTAGAGCCACTTGAATTATTAATGGGTTTCTCGATTTTAGGAGTACCGGACCCACCAATTCATTTTAAACAGCTCCAGTTTAGAAAATTTTCAAAATATCAACCTGAAAGTTTTTT
>JAGFPH010001610.1:56568-71680 GCA_018207615.1 Philaenus spumarius | reverse complement strand
TAACATTTAAATTACTGAATACCGATATTTTTTTGTAACACAGTTTTACAAAACTTATATTTTTGTCACAAAAAACTATATTTGTATTACAACAAAACTGATTATTTTGCTCGATACGTTATGATCTAACCCAGGACCTATCACTCCATACAAATTTCTAAACACATCAATAATGTGTGTATTACTGGCCTAGATATGTGTTGAATGGAAAAGATTTTGGCAAGTGTTTGCCGAATAGCTTGCTCATTTCATCCAGGCTATTTGTCTTTCATCGCTTTATGTAGGTTTCATAAATTAAATATTTCTGGCAATAAACAAAGCATTTCTTTGTGCCCATTAAAAACATTTGGTCAACTAGTATTTTGCGATGTTTTGATAAGTTGCCAGTAAGTTTATTTAAGCGGATTTTTGAAAAATACTATTTCGGTAAAATAACAATCTCTTTATGTTCTCCTGTTTGTCAATAATTTTGGTTTGTGTAGTGCCTAGAAAATTTGATAAATGTTATCTTCCTCATATCAAAAGAATAAACCAAGCTATGTAGGCCTATTTGATATTTTCTGAGGGCCGAACATTTTTGTGTCTTGGGTTCTTTGCGTTATAGTTCAACCGTTTTCGCTATAGAATACGCTCTTTCCATTCGAGTGAAATTCGGATTTGGTCTCTATGAGGTGTGACCAAAAAATACGATGAATAAACAAATTAATAAGCTTACATAGAATTTCAATTAAACTCCTTCAAAGTACTGTCCTTTTTCTAGCAATGCACTTGTCCCAACGTTGAATCCATGACTAGAAGCATTTCTGGAAGGCTTCTTTCGGAAGGGCTTTCAGTTGCTGGGTCGTGGCTATTTCAATGTCGGGAAAGGTGTCAACACGTTTCCTTTTAGCAGGTTTTTTTATTTTTGGGAAGAAGCTGAAGTCGCATTTTGTTAAATCTGGTGAGTAAAGCGGATGTGGATAGACTTTTTCCGACCAAAAACTGGAGATTCAAAAGCGACTTGTGGTACGGCGCTTTGTCGTGATGAAGAAGGAAGCCATTGGCCCATTTTTCTGGTCTCTTTCTTCGCACATCGTTTCGCAAACGTTCTAGTACCTCCTCGTAAAATTTGGAGTTATTGAGAACCCGTCTCAGAGTCGTAACCACAGATCCAACTCTCATCTTCAGTTACAATTTTCGCCATGAAGTCCATATCTGCATGAAGACCCTACTTCATTCCAAGAAAATTAGACACGATTTTCCTTCTGTTTCATCTGTTTTTCAGGTCCCGACCGATCTTCGTCTTCAACCGACTTATTTCCGTTCTCAAATCGCTCATAATCACTTGTAAACAGTCGTCAGAGTTACCACTTTTTCGACATACACTGATTTTAACATTTCATGAGCTTCTTTGGTACTTTTTGCAACTTCAACAAAACTTTATGCTAATGCGTTGGTCGAAAGCCAAGATGCAAGGTAAAACACGATCTCACTCTAGCGGATCTAACAGCTGACTGATAAGTCAAAATGTGTTCAAACTTGACACTGCCTGCCTCAACAGATCAGGCTATTAGATCAAATGGATCTAAACGTCAGTAACAGCTGCTCATTCACAGAAGTTTTGAATCACAGCTCGTATGTTCCACCTTGCATACATGATCAGCTCGAGTTAGCGAAAAGCATGATTTCCACCAGTTTTTGTGTGGTTCATTACATGTGGTTTTTGAGTACATGTTACTTAAAATGTGTTATACGAACAATATTTCACACCAAAGACACAAATAATCGAAATGTATAGGTAGTACCATTTAGGATGGCGCGTGGTTTGCGCAGAAGCAGTAATGCCCTTCTCCCTCCAACACCAGTATTTGTCGTTTTGTAAGAAAAATACAGTCTGTGTCAAATCCATCGATTAGAGGGCCGCCGAGCAATTGTTAGTATTGGACGCGCTTTCAATTACAAGCTTCTGCACAGTACTAGGATTATTTAAATAGAACAAATTTTATATGTTTGTAATCTGCGTGATATGTTGCAACTAACAGTATAAATATCTTCCAGTTTAGTAAATGTTCGGAATTTATACAATAAGAAATACTTCGATTTTTTTAATCGGGACATGAAAAAGTAGTAAAGCGTAAACTTTTTATATTTTTAGGGTAGAAAGAAACTTCCAGCGGCAAAGTTGTAGAAAATTAGTTGATCTACATATTTTATTTCAAACATTTTTCAGTCAGATGTTTGGTTTGTCCACAAATCGCTTGCAAATAAGCGCAACCAATATTATCAGGTAATAGCCTAATGTAAATATATTGTTTTTTTTTATTTTTCTTATATCTATAGTTAATTTTTATAATAATTAACTGAATTGAAGAGCGGGACAGTTAATAATTTAATGTAATGTAAATAAAATGTTTTTTTTTTATCTATACTAAATTCATAAGAAACTACTTGAAGAGTTGGACAGTAAATTATTTTAATGTAATGTAAAGATATACTATTTTTCTATTTACTTATATCTATAGTAAATTTATAATAAACTACTTTATAAGTTATAAAATAGCCTTTAATTTAAATTGTATTTTAAGCGTGTTTAGTACATGTTTTATTTAAAATGTCTCGATAACATAAAGTAAATACTGTAAGCCGGCATAACTAGGGTTGACTGTACAATGCTCCGCCTAAACTTAGGAGGGGAAGTGTGGTGGGATAGATACTCTGTCTCACTCGCACTACCCGCCCTACGCGCCATCCTATATGATTTTATCTATAAATGTTTGTCTCTGCTGTAGATAACTTGCACGTGCCAAGTTATAGGTCTCTAGCTTCATAGCCAGTTTCTGGTTTGTAGAAGCCCTTCCGATGGTCCAAAACCATCTGAAACATTCTTGAACCTTCCCGAAGAATCTACAACGTTCAGGAACATTCTCACACCTTTCTTCCAATCTTCCGGAATTTCTTAACTGGAAATTCTTATGGCCGTCTCGGCACTCGATTTCCCATAAGAAGTCCATTGAAGTGGATCTATATATCTATATCATAAAAAATATATCCACATTTTGAAACCTATATTTCCAAACCCAAACCATGCAGCTCCAAATCGAAACCTTCTTCGTAAATGGGGGGTGGAGGCTACCATGTATACCCTGTGGGGCGCTATGGGTGGAGGCACTAACTACGCTTACATTTATTATATCTATTAATAACACAACCTCACTTTTACGTGTTTCAAGAACTCTTTTCGTAAAATATGGCCTACCAACATTGCAGTAAACGTCGGTAACAACGCAAATTCGTTAATGTCTAATAGCCCAGTCGGTATAGGTTACAACTACCAGTAATTTGCAATATGGCTGATTTTTTTTATAAGTACATTAAAGTATGTACATTAACATAAAAAAAAGTTTACCAGTCTATCGATTTCCCAAAGTCGAAAAAAAAAATCGATTATAATTTTTTTCCCGATTATCCTTAATATTTCGAGCTGGGATGAAGATAGAGAAAAATAAAAAATACCACCGTGTAGGGGAGGTATTTTTCAACTAAAAAGGACATATGTATTTATTTCCTCCGAGCAATGGTTTGTCTGGAAAAAATTCGATAATGCAGGTATGTATTTTGCAGCAGGGGAAATCACTAAAAGGGGACATCTTATTCATATATGAAGCGTTGGCTCATTCTAAATTGGCCGAATTTTAATATATCGAATTGAAACTTGACATAGGAGTTAAAATATATATTTTAAACATTTATGCTGAGTCTCAGCTTGTTATCTTGAAAATGACCCGATATAGGAGTCGATTTCGATTATCGATTTTAGGAGTACCGGACTCAAGAACTAATTTCAATCTATTCCAGTTTCGTCAATTTTTAGAACATCAACATCAAATTTGTTTTACAAGTTGAGTACACTAGTATAAATATTCTTAGTAAGTATGAACGATTTTTTCCATGTTATTTTTAAAAAACGAGGCGCTTGAAAATGGTCTTCTGTTTTACCTATCTCGTTTTAACTATAACACCTTTGGATTCAACGACTCTATTTTCGACATTTTTGAACATATCGATTTAAAAATTGGTACAGAAGTTAAAAACACAATTGTTTTTTGCTATACTTATTTTAAAAACTATATTTAAAAAATTGACTAATCTGCAGCCGATTAACTCAAGCGTTTTGATGAAAAATCTAAAAAGGTCTAAAATTATACTTTTTTAAGTTACTTGTGCTTTGAAAAGTAAATAATAAAAAAGGTTTATACTCCTTGATCTTGTTTGAATCTAAATATTTAACTTGTAAAAATCTTTCAGGTTGATATTTTGAAAATTTTCTAAACTGGAGCTGTTTAAAATGAATTGGTGGGTCCGGTACTCCTAAAATCGAGAAACCCATTAGTAAGTCAAGTGGCTCTAGATGGGGTAATTTTCAAGATAACAAGCTGAGGCTCAGCATAAATGTTTAAAATATATATTTTAACTCCTATGTCAAGTTTCAATTCGATATATTAAAATTCGGCCAATTTAGAATCAGAAAACGCTTCATATATGAATAAGATGTCCCCTTTTAGTGATTTCCCCTGCTGCAAAATACATACCTACATTATCGAATTTTTTCCAGACAAACCATTGCTCGGACGAAATAAATACATATGACCTTTTTTGTTGAAAAATACCTCCCCTACACGGTGGTATTTTTTATTTTTCTCTACCTTCATCCCAGCTCATAAAATTAAGGATAATCGGAAAAAAATGATAATCGATTTTTTTTTCGACTTTGGGAAATTGATAGACTGGTAAATTTTTTTTATGTTAATCTACATACTTTAATGTACTTGTAAAAAAAATCAGCAGTATTGCAAATTACTGGAACTTTTTGTCTAAAATTACCTCTACCGACTTGCCTGCAATGTCGTTTCACTGCTGCAAACTTCCAAACAATTAACAATTATTGCTGACATGAAAACGTGTATCTAATTACCTAGAATATATAGTTCTTATTCCTCACATACGCAGCAATGCAGGAGCAAAACTCACCTGGAACATAAAGAAAAACACGTAAAAACGTTGAATGATACGATACACCAGCTAAGTTATAATATCAAGTTCCATTCTGTTGAATTTAATCAAGGCCTCGAGGGTGGAATTATTCAACACTGTGTATTGCACGTCTCAAGTTACACCAGTCTTGATATCCTTTAATTAAATTTACTGATTAATATTTGAGATGAAAACATTAGGCGCCTTTACCCGCGTGGATTAATCGATTAGAATATTGGATTCTACATTGTCATACTAACTTGCTAATGAGGTTTCTCGTCTATTATCTATGAGGAAATACAAATCGTTACTTGACACCAAGATTTTAAATAATTACACTACGAAGGAAAACAAATCTTGTTGGCCTTAAGAGCAGCGGTAAAGGCTTATATACCTAACCTTAAATTAGGCAAGTTAGGATACACTTTTCTCATAAACGGACTACAAGTTTGACATAGGGTGTTATTAGCATATCTTTGTTGGCAATCTGTTGTTCAATTTTATTATTGATTGACGATTTTTTTTTTTTTATTGCTAAAACAAAATACTAAACAATTTTATAGTATTTATTTTAATAAGCAAACTTATTAAGTTATATGAAAATATTACTAGGGTTTAAATATGTTATGAGTAAAAATATTTAGACCTGTAGCATTAGTGGGTTCTAGATAAGAGTACATATGATATAACTAGGCCTACTTTTAAAACAGCCCAGTCTAGGAAATTTTCACTGCGTATGCTAAACTGGATAAGAAAATTACCCACCTTTACATTAAAATTTGCCAAAATTTCAATTTTGCATAAATTATTAATTTAAAAAAATATTCTGTAGAACTGTATGGTGGTTACAGTTTTTTACTCTAATGGTTTTAATGTTTCCAAAAAATGAATAACAAAAAACTCACAAAATGTATTTTGGAAATAATTTTGTTTGTATAACAGCATAGAAAATAATAAAATAGATCATGCATGCATACGGCGACAGTGTGGCGAAAAAAAGGTTGTCGGGAATATATTGCATGATCGCGCCGCGGGGTAGCGCTAGGAATAAATCATTCAAAGCATTAATGCTACACGCCGCTTTCGTCGTTTCCCCCATAGATCGCGCCACTATCGTCGAATTTCCAGTGGATTGAAATAATGCATTGGATCGGTGATAACAGTGAGAAGAGAACGGGGCGAGGTAGGCAATATGGCTGCATTATTTATGTTTTCCTAATGTTTTATTACAAAAATCTAGCGAGTACAAATGACTGTATACAGATTCAGGCTTAGTAAGAACCAAGCAAACGTATTACAATCACTCCTAGATGGTGCTGATGAAGTAGCTTATACTTGTACATGTAATATTTATATATATAGTCAAGTAACTGAAGTGTTGTTAATTTATCGGTTTATTTTCTGAAAGCAAGCCGTAGTGTAAATAAATTACGCAATTATTTTTGTTTACAGTTCTGATTAGTTGTTGGTGTAACAAAAATCTTTTTTGTAAGTTTGTAAAAATTTATCATGGACTTCATTTACAAGATTTTTCTCATAATTTGATTCTGCAGTAATTTTGTATATTATGGACAACTACCAAGATACAAAATGTTTAGTTTTTAGAAAATACCTCGGGTTTCTTTTAAGTTACAGAAATAATAACAAAAAAAATTGTTACGTTTGAAATTTTTTGTTTCTTTAAATTATTTTATAAAGCTAGCGGGGTTCGAGATATTTTACATAATTTTGTTTTGAAAATATATGGAAAAGATTTGGTTTCTATACATGGGTAAAACATGTCGTACCAAATTGTATCCAAAATTTGCGTTCAATATATTTCCTACATCCAAAGATGTTAAGTACTGTATTTTGTAAAAAAACAAAACAAAATGCTGAGTAACTGGAAAACGAAGCATTTCCGAACCAACGTTTATATGAACTGTTTTCTTTATTTTCACTAGTAGAATACGTCCTGAAAATTTCTCAGTTTCTTCCTAAATCACAATGTATAAGTCTAACTAATCACAACACCAGATTTCAGAAAACTATTCACCCGTTTAAATTATTTCTTTACAAAAAAAAAACAACTTTATTATGCTATACAGGAAGCAGTAATCCTTTCCTGATCTATACAAACATCGCGTCCCTGATTTAAAAGCATAAATAAAGATAAATCCTAAGAGTTGCCACGTGCACAAGTTAACTTGCATGCTGGGGTCATTACAGGCGATAACGAAAGATTCGATAATACTATCATTCACAATAGCACAGCTGTTATAACCCAACGGCTGTTCATCAGCGCTACATAACCTCAAAGTTAAGATAACACGTTGTTAACATCCGCTGCGTTAAACGTGTGTAGCAATATTTCATTATTGTCAAATTTTAAAATACTGTAATTCGAATCACGCAAATGAACTGCACACGTGAGTTTCCAAAATTGAGTTTAGATATGTTTTAAAGGGAGGGGTCTATTTGGGTAATACTGTAGTATACAAAATATAAGAGTCGAAATTGTTTTCTCAGAATCCCGCACCGGCTCACGAGTCGCTTCTTTGACCATGTGACCTCGGATTATGGATTGCGCTTTGCAAGTTTGCACCTCGACCTTCCGGTCTCGGATCTTGGGCTGCTTCGCTTCGCAATATGATAAATACCGAGTACTTTTAAAGTATTTTACGTTTTGATCGATGTTAGGGGAACCAAACGGGCTATAAGCACTTGCAAAAATAAACGGCATCAGTTAACTGACACAAACTTTCTCCCAACTTACTGTAGTCAAAATAATATTGTTTTTAATCATTTTATTTACTACTTTTTAGAACAAAACAAAAAAATTATATTCTACCTACGTCAATCGTATAAAAAAATTATTATCAAAGGGATTCGATCGCGCGACCTTTGAATTACTGGCCGTGCTCGCTACCGTGGTGCTACCCCGTGCGGCCGCTGCCACGATGCTAGATTGACAACACAAACTTGTTTATTTTTAAACATTTCCCCATAATTATAAAACGCCGAAGTTTTGATAAAAGCGGGTGGTGTCATTTTGTTTGGCATCTTAAGCACTATAAATAGGCCTACTGAAAATTTGATCAAAATCGTTAGAGCCGTTTTTGAGAAATTTGCATTTTTGTCGTTTTTATGGGTAAATTACCCTTAAAAATTGAAAGTTCCAAAAAATGAAAAAAACGCCTGGAGATATTAGGGTTTAGTACCTACATACCAAATTTCATGAAAATCGGACCAATAGTGTCCTCTCTGGTCGTGTATACATACAGACAGACCTTCAGACAGACACCACTCTAAAAACACTTTTTTGGGTTCAGGGAGCACCAACACAAATAATTGCACTAAACAATTTTTGGGGGTTCTGGGAGCACCAAAACAGATAATTCAACTGAAAATTCAAATTTGAACATTTTTACGAAAACAATACTTTCTGCATATACTACGTATAGGGTGGAGAAAGTAAAAACAAACTGTGCAGAATAATCCCTTATGTTAATGTTTCTAGATAAAACCTCCAAACAAATTTTATTCTCGTACGAAAGATCTAAAAAAAATCGTTACTTCAGGTTAAAAAACGTGACTTGGGTTTTTCGGCTAACGAACTCGTTCGAGCAACTTAGAAAACCAACGTGTGCAGTAGTTACAAGGTATAAAGCCTACAGATTAAGGTTTACGTGCCGACTTTGCTGAATATGTTGCTGTAAGACGATGAAGATTTTCCGGATCGTGTCGTCTTCGGGGATGCGGAATACTACCCCCCGGGAAACTACCCCCCCAGGTGAAACCTGACGTCACGAAATCTGCCAACTAACCAATATGGGAGCCGTGTCCGCGACTGGAATACTACCCCCCTAGCAAAAGCGGGTCGCCGTAATACTACCCCCCGGAAAACTACCCCCCCAAGCAGGTTCCTACAATTATACTGTTATCGGCAACATACTGTGACTAAACAGTTCAGGTTAGTCCTCTAGTTTTTTTTTTATTCTAATTATATCGAAACTTGAGTGTGCGTGACTGGAAAACTGCCCCCCCCCCCCCCGATCTCTGACGTCAAAATGACGTAGGAACCTGCTTGGGGGGGGGGTAGTTTTCCGGGGGGTAGTATTCCGGCGACCCTCGTCTTCCAGTGATGAAGACAAAAAAATGTTCACCTAAGCAGACAAAATGTGAACAATCATAATGCATCTGGGGTTCAGCAAATCCGCACGAGAATCCAATAAATTTAATGTATTTTTGTCCCATAGCACGGCGGAAAGTTTATAAGCCTTTCTTTTTTGCTAAAGCAATTGTAAGTGGTGTTTTTATCTTGATGCGCTATAATTTTGGCTCTTTCCTCTGTTGGAAAAAGCTGAACCGGAGAACTTTATTTGGCAGCAAGATGGTGCGCCGCCTCACTGGTGTAATTCAGTACGCGACTGGTTAAACGAAGTTGTAGCCGACCGCTAAATTGGCCGCAAGGGTGAAGCTTTGTTGCATGGAATCATTGTATTTGGATAACCTAATAGAACTCCGATCCAATGCAATATTTTAATCCACTGGAAATTCGACGAAAGTGGCGCTATCTATTGGGGAAACGACGGAAGCGGTGTGAAACACCAATGCTACCAATTATTTATCCCTAGCGCTACCTCGCGGCGCGATCATGCACTATTTTCCCGACAACCTTTTTTTTCGGCACACAGCCCCCGTATGCATGCACGATCTATTTTATTATTCATGATCTATGATGGAATCCACGTTCACGCCATCTGTCGGCAAGCGATTTTTACATTTTGGGGTTCATAAAGGGTCTTGTATGCCACCAGATCTACCCGACAATTGAGCAACAATGATTCCATACAAAATACACAAGGGTTGGAGCGGACTCGACGAGTGTCGAGTGGCGAATAATGTTCACATTGAACACTTTTATGAAATGAAAAACTGTTTGAGTTGCTCTTTCATTTGATGTAACATTAATTACAAATTGTAAGTTAAATGTAATAAATACTACAAAGCCTTAAAACGCCGATATTCATTTTGAAACACCAGGTAAAATAACCCTTTCTTTATGACTGTACTTTTATCTTGAATTACAACAAATAGTTCCATCACGTAGTTTAGCGAAATTCAAAAATTAATTTTACATGTTTCAGGGTTTCGAACAAAAATTTGGGAAATTGTTCTACTCACGAAAGTGGTTGATAGCACCTCCACTCCCAGCGGAAAACTCGCTTTGAGAGTTTCCACCTCGATCTTGCACTTCGGGCAATGGACTGCTTTGCTTTGCTCGCAGCGTACAAATGTCGTTCATATGGGTTAATTATTATCAGCACATGTATAATGGAAATACAAATAATAATTCAACCACGCAGCTGAACCGCTGACGTGAGTTGAGCAAATTTCCAAAATTAAGTTCATAGACGTATGTTTTAGGGTTTCAACCAACAATTTGGGAAATAGGTCTATTCACGACGGTGTTGAATAGCTGCAAAATGGTTCGCACGCCATTCCGCATATTGGGAATGAATGAATGAAATATCTTTATTAGTCAAATATTTACATATTATATACATGTCAGATTACAATTTTAAAGAAAAACTCAAGACTAATAAAGTCAGACCCCATGGTTTATAGAAAACCTGTTTGGGGTGATACATATGCAACTTAAAAATCTAAAAGACAAGAGCTAGAGAGAGAGGTAGCGGCTGATCGGTTACATTTGACAATTTACCGAACTTTATTAAAATATATTCTTCTCTCAAAAAGGAAGAACGAACAAAATACAAAGGCTACTTATTATTTATACGGGACAAATAATTATTACAAATAATATTAATTATAACAAAATAAGAAATATATACCTTAGTTAACATAAGAAACAAAAAAAAAACAGAAATCCTACCCTAACAATTAAATATTCTTGCACCTAACAATAAAACAACACAAACATATTCCTTATAAAACATATCTTATTCTAAACAGTCATAAAACATATAAATATTGTTATGAAACAGAAGATATGTGTTTAACAATCTTAAGAATTTACTTAACCTATTAACAATTTTAATTTGATGGGGCAAGAAATTATAAAACTTCGGAGCAAGATAGGTGAACATTTTTTTATATAAGGGAAGTCTAGGTCTTGGGACATACGCATTCAATCTATTTCTAAGTATTACAGCAGGGTTTCGAATATCTTCTCGTTGTTTGTTACCTTTATTATAATAAACTTTTAATACCTTATAAATATACAAATTCTTTATAGGTAGAATCTCAACTTTACTATAAATAGGCAAAGCATGTTCCAATTTTGATTTATTATGTATAATACGAATAAATGAGTTTTGTTGAACAACAATTGCTTTCATTGTAGTATTATAAGTGCCTCCCCATAAGGTTAAAGCATAGTCTAACTTCGAATTTACAAAGGCAAAGTACAATGTTCGTAATAGGTTCTGACTACAAAAGGGTCTAAGTAAATAGAAAATTCTTGTGTATTTAATAACCTTATTTTTTATGTAATTTATGTGATTCTTCCAACTTAGCCTGCTGTCAACAAATAATCCTAAGTATTTAATTTCATCTACAAGAGCAATGGGCAAACAGTTGCAGTTTGGTGATGTACAATTAACTTCATGGTATTTGAGCGATAAGTTTACACGTTTTTTTATTATCTAAGTTAAAAACTAACGCTTGGGTTTTAGGGCTCATTGCCAAACAATTGTCGGTAAACCAAAGTCTAAGTAAATTAATATCGTTTTGCATACTGTTTTGTAAATCTTGAAGATTTCTAGATCTGTAAAAAAGTGAAGTATCATCCGCGAATGCTAATATCTTCAATACACCAAGCTTTGCGTACTTCGCACGCCTACCCCCGTATTGGAAGTATCTTCAATACACAAAGCATTGCGTGTTTCACACGCCAACCCCCGTGGGAGTATCTTCAACACACAAAGCATCGCGTGCTTCACACGCCAACCCCCGTATTGGGAGTATCTTCAATACACAATGCATTTCGAATCCACCATATGGCTTTGAACCGGGTACTTCTATGGTATTTTACGTTTTGATCGATTTTGGGAAAACCAAGAGCGCTATAAGATCACGTAAAAAAAATGTGCAGAATAACATCCTACATTTATACTCATAGAAAAAAACTCAAAACCAAATTCATTCTCGTAGGAAAAATCTAAAAAAAATAGTTACTTCCTGTCAAAAACGTGCTTCCGATTGTTGGATTTGTTTGGCTAACGAACTCGTCCGAGCGACGTAGACAACCAACATGTGTAACAAATTTGAACCGAATCGGACTTAAAATGCGGCAGCTAGAGTGCGAACACATATATACATTTATATATGATTTTTAATGACACTCCAAAACGTGTTCTGGGGACCATGATCGGTGCTCATTTGCTACTCATTCTTCCTATGGAAATTCGCTAACAATAAAGACCTCTGATTAGGGCTCATGTATCTTCATCAAGAAACAAATCTGTTGCGTTGTTTACAGAAAATAACGTTTTAAGGAAAAAAATTTCGTAATCAATAATTCCGTATATAATACACTCTTAAGAGAAGAGAAGCCTTTCAGAGCGAAGATAAGTTAAAAGCGTCTTTAATATATTCCCAACTTGTCAAGCGTTCAATGAACGTTCTAAATTAGTCGGGAATTAGTTAGGTTTAATGTTAATCCCGAAGGAAATAGCTAAGCTAGGATACGGATTACCTCAGAGTAATCCAAAATAATTACAATATAAAACTTTGTCCTCCTTTTGTTTTTATGGTGCAAGTTTGCCTTGACGTGTATAAACTTAACTTTTTCAGCAGTACAGAGTTTAAGGCTCGGCAGACCCAGCCACCATTATTTTTTCAAAATATACAAAAGGTTTGTAATTTAGCTATAAATAGAAGTGTATAAAAATATATATCAATTTCTAAAAATAAAACAGTTTTTATGTAGCCTACCTACTACAAGACCGCTAATTAGACAATGGCGTACCGGAATCTGAGATTGTCTCGGAACGTATCAACATATTAAATCTAAATTTAACGAAACCTTAAGCAGGCCATAAACGTGCCGATTTGTATGATAGATTTGTATGTGTCAACATTTTGCTATACACCAAACGATAGGATTTGTGCTACAACTTGTTTAAATGGACAATTTTATTCCAACAAAAATGAGTGTGTAGGGGCATTACACGGTGTAGAATTGCAGCGACAACTCTGTCAACATGTAATGCCTCCAGACTTTCGAACAAATTAGTAACAACTTGCTAGTTTCCTCTATTTGCGCATACATATCCAGTGTTTAGGGCTGTTACTTTTGTCCACACAAAACTGAAAGCGCGAATGTTGGCTCATACAAATATCAGCCCTAAACTATTACAAACAGACCTAAAATATCGTTGTGCCAACCATTCATCATGTCACATCCAAAAGTTATTGCTGCCGTAGTAGAAATACATAATTTAAATCAGAAAAATAAGCGTAGCAAATTAGCGCGGGTCGTACACGTCGTCTGCAGAAATTCCACTGCGCTTTTAATCGAGAACTTTCTTCCATGCCCGTTTTACCGAATAGGCACGGTAGGCACGTGCCTAGGGCGCTAGGCAATTGGCACTTTTGGAAGGGCGCAAAGAATGGAAAAACAAAACAAAATTGCCGTGGTTGTGTCTGCATGCATCATTTATTGCGCCACTGCCGAAAGCCGACATCTGACCCAAATCACAGCCGCGCCCGGCGCCGTCTAGTGGTAAGCCAACAAACCAAAAATAATCCAAAGAAAATGTCAAAATGTGATTAAACGAATACTGTAAATAATGTAAATACAAGTACTTCAAATGTAAAGAAGGGAGGGTGGGTGGTCCGTGATGCCGTGAGGTATGTTACACGCATTCCCACCGGAGGCCAGTAGATACCTAACGGCTACCGGTCCGGGACACGGCGGGTTCATAAGTGGGAACGCTCCCGAACCAAAACTGGCATTTCAGACTAAATCTAAATTTACGGGGTATCCGGGTATAGGCGTTATGGTAGGGATGGTGGGGGGGGGGTAGTAATTAGCTGGCAGGGGTATGAAAAGGGGCGCTACTCTTCGTTGTGCCTAGGGCGCTGGCAGGGTGTAAAACGGGCCTGCTTTCTTCAGCTCTCTTCTGAATGCTGATCTTACTGAATATATTTTTTTTATTGCAAGATCTCTATTCGCGTCAGCTTCAACCTCCTTTAATCTTTGAACTAAGATTGCGTATGCCTCGTTCATTAAATTTCTATTACCGGTACTATAATATTTCGATCTTGACTTTCCACAGACAGGGGTGTGTCTTATAGAGTTCTATAAATTCTTGTAAACATGTTTTAGAGTAATTTCGCATATCACACATGTTAGTAGAATAATGAAAAGAATAGTATGGCACTAAAAATAAATGTAAATTACTAAAAAAACGACAAATTTAAGTCAAAAGTACTAGACTTTAGAAAACGAACACAACTAGCCACGGATGCGACGCAGTAGGTTACGTTCACACAAAACCAAGTAAAATCAAACCCCTGTTGATTCACAGCGACATGCTTGTGCATGCAAGTTTGCCATACAGATATTGCGCCTAAACATAGAAAACTGTTTGTACAGACAAATTTGAGCCAACATATTTCATGTGTGTAGGGGTGACACATGTTGTTTCATGCAAAACGCCGGATATAAGTTTGTACAAACAATTTAGAGTACTATAACTTGTTGGCCGACTTGTATGTGCAAACAAGTCTGTCGAGCATCTCCTATAGTGTAGTTCCGATTAATGTTGGTGCCAACATCTTACAGGAAGTAATCGTTTCCAACATATTTGAGTGTTTAGGGACGAAATCTATTTTGTTGGTGGATACATGTGTGTCATACATATCTCCGCGTGTAGGGCAGCCTTTAAAGAAACTTCCGAGTTTTCTCTCAAAACGATATACCTACCATTATACAGATATATCGAGCTGTAATAGATACATCGATTGGAAAATAGCCTTTCTCATTGTTTGAAAACTGTCCAATTGTGAGGGTTTATTGAAAAAAAATATCATATCTAAGAATCTTATTGTTTGAAAACTGTTCAACTGCGAGGGATTATGGAAAAAACAT